>JBBPBX010050764.1:0-24844 GCA_038048925.1 Garcialebias charrua
TGACAAAGTTGAATGAGGTGTCAGATTGACTTGCTCAGGAGTTGTTTTTGTTGAGTTCAGCTGAAACTCTCGGTAGCGTCGAGATGTCTCCTCTCTTTCAGACACTTTTCCAAAACATTCCTCTTTGTTATCTAAGCAGACTTGCTGTCAACCTTGAGTTTTTCACTTCACGTTTTCACACTCCTCTTGGCCCACGGACCAATGAGGAAAGTGTGTTCTAATCTCAACATTTTTGAGTAAAAGCGTTTTTTTGCATGAACGCTTCAGAGTTTCTGGGAACTTCAAGACATGAAGACGTCCCAAAGAGCTGAATGAATGCCTGTCACCCGCCAAGGACAGTCATTCAGCTAAGGACTAAATAACATGCTGTTATGAGTCCACTTCGAACGAGCGTAAGCTCAAAACTTTGTTTATTCCTTCCTGGAATAAGCTTATCTTGAAGTCAGAGGCCAGGAGCTGACATATTTTCTGATGACCAAGCGGAACCCAGGAGACGTTGAAAACGTAAACGAATAACCAGTTCGGACGAACTGGGCCTGAAGGACTGTGCATCTTACAGGCTGGTGTCATCTCTTTATCAGACTCGTCGTCGAAGGTAAAGAGCTGTTTACAAAACGTACCTGGATTTTAGCAGAAATCTGATGAGAAGTGTCACTTTTGGTAACATGCTCAAGACAATTTCCTTTAACCCATCTTTCCTCCTATCTTTTTCCCTCAATTCTAAGCTGGAAACTATTTTAAGCTAAAGAGCCCACAGACTAAATATGTTTAACATCCAGTATTGAAGTCTGTTGTGTTAAATTTAACTGTGCTGACGTGTTAATTTGAAAGAAAGTGAAATCATGTCAATCAAGTGTAATGGTGTTGATTTTAGTTGATTCATTTTAAATAAATGATAGTGTCTCTTTGACATATCAAACTAAGTTAATGTCCATTGTCACTCTATGGCTTCTGTTTTATTTATCCATCATAAAGATCACAGAAATATTGGGTAAACTGAAAAAGAAAGAATCCGTGAAATTACTATTCAATCTGAATAAGTAAATTAATTAAGGTAAAGAGGTCAGTATTAATATTGACCTCCTCATAATCCTTTACATCTGGGTGACACCGTATGTGTTTAAAAAGACACAATATGTGGTCTCCCTCATGTTTACTTCAACAGCATTAAGTGATCATGAATTACCTTGATTACTCAGCTGGACTTCTATGAAAGTTGTCTTCTGTCTTGTTTCTGGTCTTTAATGATGCATGTTTAAAGACTGCATCTGAAAAAATATATATGTTAGTGTTGGAGGAAATAAAAGGAAAAATAAGACATTATTACATTTAGTACACGTGAAGGCTCTCATTTATCTAAGTTTCCATAATTAAGACTGAATGTTTTGACTTCTTTTTAAACCTTAAGACTTACACAGACTGTAAACTAAATGACTCAAATAATGTCACTTTTCATTTATATCAATTTTTACATTTTAGATAACAATTTATGGCGTTTCTGTCCAAAGCAAATCAGTCATTATTAAAACACGTTTTTACATTACTCTGAAAGCTATAAGCTGTGCTTTATAATGTAATTAATGAAGGGACTATGGACCAAATAACAAAACAACGATAGTCTGATGAAGTTTTAACAGTCAAATATTTTGTAAAATGGTTGAGAATTTTTTTATAGATAACTGTGGAATATTTTAGATCTACAGTATTCTATTCAATGTATAGTCTGTATATTTTAATAATATAATAAACAAGCAGGGTAGGGAGGGAGCTAGGTAAAATATAAAATCCCCTCTATCTCTCCTCGTTTAAGTCAGAAGATTTAGGCCGAATATCTTTTAATACAGTATTTTGATACAAAAAGAAAACATGAAAATAGTGGTTGTCTCAGCTGATTACTGTCAGGATTTCTTTTACCCAACCTACAAAATAAAACTCTTACCTCATCTTCTTCTCTGCCTCGGCGGCATTTACTTCTTCCTGGAAACCTGTCGGTTCCCCCCACACTTATGGGCCGCCCGTCATCAGCAGTTGATGAAGTTTTAGACCCATTAAAAAACGTTGTCACTTTCGGTAGTGTAGAAACATACGTTTTTTTTTTCACGCTTTTTCCGTTTTTCCGCTCCGCTTCGTATCTTCGCTTCATCTTTTTACTTCTCCTCTGTCTCTTCCCGCCGCTTCCTGCTCAAGCATACAGCACTTCCTATTTTGGGTGATGTCATGATGGAATAGTCCATTGTAGTAGGGGGGTACAGAAATTGACCGTTTTTTGTATTGCGTTTTTAATGATCGTTTTCATCGTAACTATAATTATTTTTATGTTAAACGTACATTAACAAGCAGGAGCAATGTTAGGGATGTAGGTGACAGGCCCGGGCGGGGCGGGTCCGGGGCCCCTGCTGATTGGGGGCCACAGGCAATGGCCTCGTTTGCCTATATGGTACATCCGCGTCTGTTCCTGGTCCACAGTTTCTATGACCTCCTCTCTTCTTTCTCTTTCATTCTCTTCATTCATTAGCTCCTCAAAGTACTCCTTCCATCTTCCCATCACACTCTCCTCACTTGTTAGAATATTCCCATCTTTAATAAGCCTAACCTGCTGCACATCCTTTCCAGCCTGATCCCTCTGTCTTGCCAATCGGTAAAAGTCCTTCTCGCCCTCTTTAGTGTCCAGTCTCCCATACAACTCATTGTTCACCCTCTGCTTTGCCTTAGCTACTTCCCTCTTTGCTCTACGTCCCATCTCCTTATAATCCTGTCTCCTCTCTTCAGTCCTTTTACTGTCATATTTCTTCTTGGCTAACCTCTTTCTTTGAATGGCGTCCCACACTTCACTCCACCACCAGGTTTCCTTATCATCTGTCCAGATGACACACCAAGTACTGTACCTTCCTACCTGTCTCTCTAATTTGCTGCAGTAGCAATTGTAATTAGAGAGAAGCAGGAAGTAACTGGTGGAGTTATTTTTTGGAGTATGAACAGAGATCTAGTTTGATGAATAGGTTTGACCTCTAGAGTTTAATTTCTCTCCTTAGGGTGCTAGAAAGTGAGACTTAATAATGTACATTCTAAAATTTATTTTTAAATTATTTATTTTAAATCTGGATCTAACGGATATACATATTTCTACTTTGTATTGTGCTCTTTCTGGTCAGAATTCCCAACTGGACATGAAATGCT
Organism: Garcialebias charrua; assembly: GCA_038048925.1. Classification (NCBI taxonomy): domain Eukaryota; kingdom Metazoa; phylum Chordata; class Actinopteri; order Cyprinodontiformes; family Rivulidae; genus Garcialebias; species Garcialebias charrua. The sequence goes on from JBBPBX010050764.1 coordinate 3,178, forward strand.
TAAAAATCACACAAAAAAAGTTCAAACTCAAACATCATCAACATGGGGGAGTGGTGGCGCAGAGGTTAGAGACGGTGGGCCTGTGATCGGAAGATCGCCGGTTCAAGCCCCAGTACCGACAACATCAAAAAACGTGGGTGGAAAAAGGTGAAACACCCACACCTGCCTCATTTGCCCCACCCTGGGCCCCTGAGCAAGGCCCATAACCCCCACCATCCCCTCCCTAAACAGGTCTCTGAAAATGAGTTCTCGTGGCTCAATGAGACCTGGATAAAATAAACAGTAAATGAAATCTGCCTCTAGACAAGAGGATGATAAAATGTATACCGTATTTTTCCGGTGTATAGGTCGCACCTTTTTATGGATTTTTCAAGGCCTGCGACCTATATATGGCTTATCACTTTCGGCGAAACAAATGTTTAAATCCAGCTCATTTCACAATTACGTTCATTTATTAAGGAAAAGTTCAGCTCAGACACATATTTGCTATAATTTTTATCAAACAAATAATTGTTTTTTAAGTGTTAATTGATGGAGATGTTCAATATTTATCATCTAAAACTAATTACTCTGACCCAATAATTATAACCCAGCTCACTTATATCAAATATTCTCTGTTCCCTTTAAACACTTATATTTGATAGTACAAACATGTTGTTTGCTTTGCTCCTTGATACAGAAAAGACAGTCTCCCAGCCTTGACAAATGTTTGGATTAGATGTTCTTGTTTGATCAGAACCATGACTTGTTTGTTTTATCTGTAAGACGTCAGAGCTTGTCAGGCTCCACCTGCTTCTTGTTTAAATAGCTTGTCATGTCCAGTACAATTCGGAATTGTGCAGGACAATGTATTTGAGACCAAACTAAGTTTCAAAAGACATTAAAAGCCCTTCCCCTTTGCAAAGTTGTTTGTCTGATTTAACACTGTTCTCTTGTTTATCTTTGTGTGGTTTTTATTAAGGTAACAGGGGTTTAAAATCCCCATCATTTTGGTGCCGAAAACCCATTCTCCCAATACCTGCTCCTGATGACCTCTGAACGGAGCGCAGCTGCGAGGCACGGTAAATATGACAGAAAGTCCAGTGATTGGGTTTGTCTCTGGCCAGCTTCCTCTGTACATCTGGTGCGGTCAGGGTCGGGTTGGCGGAGATTCCCAGACATCCACACAGGTCAGCAAGAAATGTGAGTGTTAAATAGTGTTTGTTGATATGTCGTTTTTAAAACAATTTGAGTACAGTAACAGGAACTAGTTCACCCTGAGCCGATGACTTGAAATTTTAAGTGAGGTGCCTGTTTTTCAAGAACTAGTCGAATTTTTGCGCATTTCGTTAGTTGGCAGGACCAATCTTTTTCTATACAGGTGGTCCCCGACTTACAAGCAGGTTCCGTTCCTGCGAGGTGCTCGTAAGATGAAAATTCATATGTGAGAACGCGGAGCACGTGTTCTCGTACGTCCGGAACCTCATATGTTAGAGCTCGTGAGACTGGGAACACCTGTACTTAAGCGAGGGCGATCAAAGGAAAATAAAATAAAAAGAAAAAAAATAAGCCGAGACCAGAAATGTGAGGCTGACCGCCAGACCTTAAATTGGACTTAGCGTGTCCGGCCAGACAAGAAGAGAAATTAAGACAAGAACGTTTATATTTATATATGACGCGTCATTCTGTTTTTTGTTTAGTCCTTTTTATGTGTATGTTTGTGTTTCTGGAGCCCTGCACCTCTGGTTTTTTCTTTTCTTCCTCCCATTTTCCTCAGTGTGTGCATGTGTAGCTCGGCTCCTGTCTGTTATCTGTTTTCTGTGGGCCTTCACCCCCCACCCCCCCACTCCCCACCCGAGCTGAGCCTGCAGCCTGTTTTCTGTGTTCTCTGAGAGTGAATGTGCAGGTACCTTGTTTTTTGTGTTTGAGAAGTTTCTATTTTGGGAGTTAAATGTAACTGGATCTAAAAGGTTTCCCAGGTTGATACAGTATTAATTTGCTCACATATATTAATAAATACTGTACACAAAAGGTTGTGTGTCTAAAGGCAAAAAAGAGATAGAACTTCAGTCTGTAGAAAAAATATGGCAGAATGAGTCGAGAGGAGCGAAGCATCTGATAAGTTTTTATTTTATTTTTCAGCTCAGCCTTGGATGGATGCAGCTGTGCCTGCACCTCCCCCAGATAAACTTGGCAAAGGCAAACTTGGATCATTGGGTTTGCTACAGAAGTTAAATAATTGTAGATGTCCAACCATTCATTACTTTTGAAGGTTTACAAAAAATAATTTAGTGGATCATGAGTTATTTTGCTAAGTGACAAAACAAACAGTTTCAGCTGTTTTATCCTTCATTATAAAATGTTAGTTTCAGAGCAGAAACTAACAACCTTCCCCCACTCCCTCTCCACCCCTCCACCCACCCCCCATCTTCCCCCGTCTGTGTGAATATTTATATGTATTTACTTATCTGTGCTGACATAGTAGAAACAGCAGAATAATAAAAAATAGATGAATAAAAAAGAGAGGCACACGAACTAAAGTTGATGTTAAGACGTAAAGTTTTATTTAAATAATTTTACAAACCAAGAAATTTGATGGACTTGCTTGAAGAATTCTCAGTGGATCTGAGGACACACAGATACAAATTATTACTTTCTTACTTCAGCATTCCATTTAAAACGTGACTGAGAGAGGATTGATTGCAAACATTTCCCATTGTATTTTTCCTGATATTAAGAAAAATTATAAAAGGTTACATAATCATCTCTGATATACAGGTATCCACACGTATTTGATCAATCTTGTTTATAAAATTCTGATCCAAATATTTTAGATTTTAAAGGCTTAACAACGTTAAAATCGGACGTTTTAACAGTAGGCCTGGCGCCCACACCAGCGGTCCGATTTAATAAAATTTTAGCGAGAAAGACTCCAAATTGTTTCGCTGAACCAAGCGGACAGATCCGTTTTTATCATGAAAATCTGACGAAGAAAGATCCGATTTTAAATCATCCAAAAATTACGTTTTTTATCGGAAATGAAAAGCTAAGCTAATGCTAACAGAGAGGCAGCCGAAGCTCCGCTCGTCCGTCTGAATCCGTAAATAGATAGTTATACTGTGAAACCAAACGTTTCTAAATTGTGTTTTCTCTGCAAAAAGGAACTGAGAATTCGCTTACCAATTTTTATCGAAATAGTTCTGTCGAAAAAGCTGAATGATGACGAGGCAAGAATTCAGGAGGCCTTGTTGTCATGAGAACTTTGATACAGTGTTGCCAGATCTCGCGACAGAAGCAAGCGACCAGCCCAAAACAAGCCCAAAACGAGCCCAACTGGCAACCCACCCCATTGTGTAAAACTAAGACCGTTTTTAACCAGTATAAACATACATTTGTTATGGCGTTGCATACAAACGGAAAAAATTATGCTAAACACTTTGAAAAACATATCCACTCTAAGAAATAAAGATACATTTTGCGTATTAATACTGATTAATCACATTAAACCTCTGGGACTCATTTGAGATCTGAATTTTAAACGAAGAGTGATGACAACAATTGGCAATCACAACATTAAAGAAATTCATGAAAACTGCGTACAACTTAGTAAAAATAAACTGAAAATTGGGCAGCTAACCATGCTAAGTGTGCACCCTTTTTCTCCCATTTTTTAATTATATTATTTCCCCATATTTCCCCACTTATTGGAGCTAATTTTAGCGTGGTCTTGTCACTAGACGAAGAATAAAGTGAAATGAATAACAAGCCCAAATAAGCGACTTTACGTTCAAAGTAAGCCCGAGTAACCACAATAAGCGACTACAGAAAATAAAAAGCCCTGAGTAGCTTATGATGAGCGGACTTGGCAACTATGCTCACAGTCACCTGTGATTATCTGAGGGGAACAGAAAAGTAAAATTCATGACACAACAACAGTTTTATCTTGGTCATCCAGAGAGGTTCAGTTCATGTTTTCAGATTCTGAGTAGAGTCTGTTACTGCGAGGTGAAGTGAAGTTGAGAGGAACTGGATGTTTTTATAGCAGTCGCATAGGATGTTGATAAAACACGGAATATATTTGGATTTAATGCAAAATAAATGGGAAGTAGAGAAAATATTACCGGTATACTGCATTGAATTACAATTATTGACTATTTAAACTTTTATAATAAGCTTGTTAATTTAAATTAACAACCATAATCAGATCAAAATTAAGTTTAGGCATTTTAGGATAACAAGTCTTAGAAAAATTTAGCAGAAATTTATTTTTAGACTTGCCAGTAAATTCTGTCTTTTAAAAGTTTAACTAAATTGATAAAACTTTGACACTTATAAAGAATACAAAAGATATATATTTTTGTCAAATAGATTTTTGACCAGATTGTAAGTTAAAACGCTCAGTTTAAATTCATCATTTTAAAACGATTTTTGCATACATTGAAAATGTTTTATCAATTTTAAAAAGCTATTTCACAGTTAAGTAGATTATAAGAGCTGTTTCCTTTTAAGAGTTATATAATGTGACTGAAATGATTAATATTAAAAATGCTTTATTAGAAGTAACTTTTCAGCAAGTAGGTTAAATACGCACAAGAATCCAGCCAACTCGCCAGGAGTGAAAGACACATTTCACTGTTAAAGCCTAATTTTGGTGTTGTTTCGCATAAATTATGACCATTAGAGACAAAAAGAGGTCTGGTAAATTTGAACAGGAATTAGAATAACATATCATTTGACCATACAATGCATAGGCTTTGACAGCAGTAAGAGTTGTTTTTATTTCAAACAGATTGGGGCTGTGTATACAGTAATAATAATATAACTTTTGATAAGTAAACCACTGAAAAGTGGTAAAATTTCTAGTTTCAGGTTAAATTGACAATTTTACTCATACGTAAATTAATGATTTTAGATCTATTATGCAGATCAGATTAAAAGGATGCCTCTGTTGAAAATTCACTTTTATGTAATGAACATTTTAAATTCCATTGTGCAAACCAGACTTGCAGAGGTGACTCTATTCAAGGTAAATGCTTATAGAAATAACATGATTACTTTGAACCTGGTTTGTTAAGGATTTTTACATTTTTCTATTTTCTCATTTTTTATTTATTTTAGAAGCAGCCTCGCGATGTTTGTGGAAGCAGGAAAACGTAAGTCTGAAGGACCTCACGACACTTTGCAGAACACATAGTTAGTACATATATTAAGATAGGGTCATGTCAAAGAACACATGCAGCGTCTGAATTTTTGAATCACAAACTACTGTGGTTATTGATTGGATCGGATCAGATTCAATATTTAGGGCATGTCCGGAACTGGCTCACTGACTTCACCGAGAACACCAAGGCTGGACTCCCAGGCTGCCCTGCTCAAAATAAACATTCGAGGGGCTTAAAAAACAATGGCACTGAACGAGGGCACTGGACTTTTATCCAAGCAAAAGACTGTCCACAAAGACTGTCCACAAAGACTGTCCACAAAGATAAGATAAGAGACTGTCAGCAAAGCAAAGGCAAAGATTTTGTCAAAAACCTGTCAGAACAAGGTCATCAAACACACATGACCAGAATATGCGGTCACTGGATGCTCTGACAAGAGTGGTCTGAGCACATTCTCCAACAAGAAAATGAGAACAGGTCCTGAAGTCAACCACGCCAACTGTCCAGCTGAAGGTCATGCCCCCCGTATGGATCTGTGAAGATCTGTCAATAATCCTGGTATCGTGTTTCAAAACTGCAGTCTGCTATGATTAATTTTATTTAATGAAACACATTCTCATGATATGGCCTGCTAGAGCAAGGCCACAGAATTTGTAGTTTATATTATGTGGGTCTGACGACTTATTTTTCCACTTCCAGTAACTTCGTGATGGTACAGAGATAATGATCCCAGCTCATAACCCTGAAACAAGTTAATGTTTATATTTTCTTTTACAGATTAAAATTGTGTCTCCACAGACATTCAATGTTTTGTGGAGCTGAAGGAAGGATAGCAGATTATCCTTGACGGGAATGCATTTTGGTTGGTCTGGTTTTCCACAAAGGAATTGATTAAGAGATTTTTAGAACAATTTTTATAGCTTTATGCTTTAAATCTTAGATTATTTATACCATACCACTTTATTTATAGAGCACTTAGGCTGACGCGGGCCAACCAAGGTTCTGTACGATAGAAACAAGCCAAGCAGACAGTGAAACGAGAGGAAAAACAAAACAAAAACGAAAACAAATTATATAGAAAAAGCAACAGAAACTAGCTAATATAGTGAACAGTGTATATTACAGAGAGGATCAAAACAACTCACATCATGTTAAAGTTTGGAAGAATAAAAGTGGGTTTTTAATCAAGACTTAAAGACTGAGTGAGGGAGCCTGCCTGACACTCAGTGGCGATATATAATAATGCAATAAGGGAATATTAGGAGGTGTTCCTAGAAATAACTAATAATAATAAAGAATATATCACTAATGACATTAATGAGGGCTCATAAAAGGAAACAGCTCATTCATTGATTAGATGATCAGTTGTACAAAAATAACTTTTTAGATTTTTATATTCAACAGCATAGCCATTTAAAGGATCATTTAAGAAGCACGTTGTACTGTAGGATAAATCAGATAACCCTGCAAACCACGTTGCTTTGGTATATGTTGTTTAATAAACAGGTACTGTATATGTCATTTGATAAACAGGTATATATTTTTAACAGATCCAAAAAGAAAAAGATGGGGGACGCCCTGGAACTTGGATCTATTCAAAAGGTTGATTTGAAAGGTTGATTTTGAAATGTGGTGGTTCTATATTTTTAAAACACGACTGACCCTGACTATAGACTGGACTTATTTTGAGAACATGAACCATGTATATATTGTGAATTCTTTATTACTACAGCGCTGTATGTCTATATATATATGTTTATGGCTGTATGTCTATATATATATGTTTATCGCTGTATGTCTATATATATATGTTTATGGCTGTATGTCTATATATATATGTTTATGGCTGTATGTCTATATATATATGTTTATGGCTGTATGTCTGTATATATATGTTTATGGCTGTATGTCTGTCTATACGGCTGTATGTCTGTCTGTACGTATATGTCTGTCTATGTCTGTATGTATGTTTAGACTTTTTCCACAGACTATGTAAAAGGTAAAGTATTTTAAGTGAGTATAAATCGTCTCCTGTCTCCTGCTACAATGATCATGCTAATTAAGAATAACTTACTAATTAAAAACTAACCTCAAATCAAAGTGAGTGATTACTCATTTTCATTGAAGAATGAAATCATTTGTTGTTGTTGTTTTTTGCCATTAAATACAAATGTTTTAGATAATAAGAATGGAATTTTATTTTAAGTTTAAAGAAACGATTATTATTATAGCCAATTACAGAATTTAGTTTAAGTTAACAGATTTGACTCACTAAGGAGTTACCCACAGTTTGACCTTCCCCAGACCACAAATGGCTCATGGGATCAAAAGGCCTTAGTTTTATTTGACAATTTGCAAGTTTTTTGGTGTCCAGTTCTCCTCTAAAAAGACTACAGGTTTCCGGAACTCCTTCAGGGGGAGTTGCCAGTGATGCCAGTGAATCCCGCCTTGAAACGAGGTCCTGCTAGGGACGGCTGAAAACGAGGGTGAACGGGACCCCAACAGGTGGTGGAAAGGACGCGTCATCTTCTCGAGAGAAAAAGCAGCAGCTGTTACATCTGAGTGACCGGTGCTCCCCTGAAAATGAGTGACCGGTGCTCCCCTGAAAATGAGTGACCGGTGCTCCCCTGAAAAAGAAGTTTGGAGCAATCGCTGAGCCAGATTTTGAAGATGGATCTGGTCAGAGCAACTTTGTCAAGACATGTGGCTTGACTATACCCTATGCCACACACAATTCAGGTTTGCGACCTGCTACTGTGCCCGCATCCTCCACCAAGAAGAAAAAGACTTGAACAAAAGCTCTCCCCAAGAAGAAAAAGACCCGCACAGAAACTCACAGAAGAAAAAGACTTGTGCCCAACAATGAAAAACTGGACTTACTCCACACACAAAGAACTTCCCCCCCCCAGATGAAATGGACTTGTGCCCAACAATGAAAAACTGGACTTATTCCACACACAAAGAACTCCCCCCCCCAGATGAAATGGACTTGTGCCCAACAATTTCTGCCACAAACAAATCCCCAAGGAACAGAAAGAACGTGTTCTGAAAACGGGACACTCCCTCCCCAGGAAAGACACTGAACTTACCCTCCCACACCAGAAAAAGATGGATGCTGTGAAGAAGAATGGTTGATCTATTTCATTTTTTAAGTTCAAACCGGTTGTTTTTACTTTCCTGGGCAATAGTTGATATCAAAGAAGTTTCAAACTTATTTTATTTTTGTGCCCATAAAGGGCTATTTTGTTGTGTGTTTGAGAATTATTTCCCACATCTTTGAAAGTGTATAAGTTCCATTTAATTGTTTAACACGACAAATTAGATTGGTTCTTTTTTGGTTAAAACAAATTAGATTGGTTCTTTGGTTAAAACAAATTAGATTGGTTCTTTTTATTTTAAAACAAATTAAATAGCTTATTTCTTTTATTTGTTTAACACAAATAGATTAGTTCCTTTATATATATATATGTTTCTTCTCAAAAGTTCTATTTCTTTGGAAAAACTTAGTTTTTGTGGGTAAATAGACTAATCCCTGCTAAATATATTATTCCTTTTAAAACTTTTGACATAAGCCATAAAGTGAGACCATACTCATTGCAAAATTCTCCTCAAAATCTTTATTTCTCTCAAACATTGAAATAAGTCATGAAATATGACAATCAACAGAGTTCTCCAAAACTTTATAATCTCTCAAACCATCCTAAAAAGGTGATTCTGCATGTTCAGGGCGTTACTGTGGAGGCACGGGACGGTGGTGTGAGTTTTTGCCTCTAAATTAGAAATTCGGCCTCAGGGGTTGTTTTCCGCACCGCTCACCTGATTGATAATGATCAGTTTATATATGATAAAGAGGATGAAATGATGGAGATGTTCAATATTTATCATCTAAAACTAATTACTCTGACCCAATAATTATAACCCAGCTCACTTATATCAAATATTCTCTGTTCCCTTTAAACACTTATATTTGATAGTACAAACATGTTGTTTGCTTTTTCTCTGATACAGAAAAGACAGTCTTCTAGCCTTGACAAATGTTTGGACTAGATGTTCTTGTTTGATCAGAACCATGACTTGTTTGTTTTATCTGTAAGACGTCAGAGCTTGTCAAACTCCACCTGCTTCTTGTTTAAATAGCTTGTCATGTCCAGTACAATTTGGAATTGTGCAGGACAATGTATTTGAGACCAAACTAAGTTTCAAAAGACATTAAAAGCCCTTCCCCTTTGCAAAGTTGTTTGTCTGATTTAACACTGTTCTCTTGTTTATCTTTGTGTGGTTTTTATTAAGGTAACAGGGGTTTAAAATCCCCATCAGTTATTCACAGAGGGCTGAGTGATACTAGCAAGAACAGCATTGTAAGAGGGGGACAGTTGAACCCGGAGGCCTCCACATCTGTTTAATGATGGACGGTTTCTTTCACAAAGATGGCCTCCTTTACTCCTTTCTCAAACCATCGTTACTCTCTATCAAGGATGTGAACATCTTCATCCCTGAAAGAGTGACCGCTGGCCTGGAGATGAGTGTAGACCGCAGAGTCCTGACCTGATGATGTTGATCTTCTGTGCTGGGCCATCCTTTTGGCCAGTGGCTGTTTAGTTTCCCCGATATAAGACTGATCACAGCCCTCCTGACACTGAACAGCATACACAATATTACTCTGTTTGTGCCAGGGGACTGGATCTTTGGGATGAACCAGTCTTTGCCGTAATGTATTTTGGGGTTTAAAAGCCTCTGGGACGTTGTGTTTAGAAAATAAATGTCTCAATTTCTCTGAAACTCCCTCAACATACGGAATGACCACTGGTCTGGGTCTGGGTTCCTTCTTTTCACCTGATGGTTGCCTGGAGTCCTGTTTGGGTTTCTTCTCTGCTTCCAGGAAGGCCCAGTTAGGATATCCACATTTCTCTATAGCCTGTCTTGTGTGTGATTTCTCCTTCTGTCTGGCTCCAGTGGGGACGCTGTCTGCTCTGTGATACAGAGTCCTGATGACTCCTAACTTGTGTTCCAGAGGGTGATGGGAGTCAAACTGTAAGTACTGGTCTGTGTGGGTGGGTTTGCGATACACCTCAGTTTGCAAATTTCCTCTATCAGAAACTGAGACCTCACAGTCCAAGAAAGCCAACCTGCCACATCTTCTCATGTGAACTTGATATATTTATCCACAGAGTTGATGTGATCAGTGAAATGTTGGACTTCCTGAGATTTAATTTTAACCCAGGTGTCGTCAACATACCTGAACCAATGACTTGGTGGTCTCCCTGAAAAGGATGTCAAGGCTCTCTTTTCTACCTCCTCCATGTACAGGTTGGCAACAATAGGAGAAACTGGAGACCCCATAGCACACCCATGTTTCTGCCTATAATATTGCTCCCCATATGTGAAGTAGGTTGACTGCAGGCACAGTTTCAAGAGTTGACACAGTTGTTCTGTGGAAAGTGTGGTCCTGTTGCTCAGAGTGGTGTCTGATTTTAACCTTAAACAGACCACCTCTACTGCCTCATCAACAGGAATGCACGTAAAGAGTGATGTGACATCAAAAGAGACCATTGTTTCATCAGTCTCCATGATGACATCCCTCACCTTATCCACAAAGTCCATGGTGTTCTGTATGTGGTGTTCTGAGCTGCCAACTAAAGGGATGAGTACAGATGCCAGATATTTCACTGCACAAAAACCATAGATATACGGGAGTATCAGATGTGGTATATCTCCGCATCCTTCACATATACGGACAATTTCCGGGAATTTCCGTATCGCATCCTCGGAAAATCCAGTTTCCGGATACGAACAGATCCGAACTTTATTGATCCTTAAAAAATCACAAAATCCGGATACTTTATCTGCTGCAGATCCAGAAATATGTGGCTCTGTTATCCCTCGGGATTACTGCTTACATCTCTTCGGATACTTGCCGCATATATGACGTATGATTGTTTATATTTACGTATACGTGACAGATGTCAGTCGTATATTTATGGATTTTTATCTGTGAAGTATCTGTGAAGTATGCGATTTCTCAGAGATCCAGCAGATCTTTGACGTATCACGATGAAGATGTCAGTCGTATATTTATGGATTTTTATCTGTGAAGTATCTCTGAAGTATGCGATTTCTCAGAGATCCAGCAGATCTTTGACGTATCACGTTTAAGATGTCAGTCGTATATTTATGGATTTTTATCTGTGAAGTATCTCTGAAGTATGCGATTTCTCAGAGATCCAGCAGATCTTTGACGTATCACGATGAAGATGTCAGTCGTATATTTATGGATTTTTATCTGTGAAGTATCTCTGAAGTATGCGATTTCTCAGAGATCCAGCAGATCTTTGACGTATCACGTTTAAGATGTCAGTCGTATATTTATGGATTTTTATCTGTGAAGTATCTCTGAAGTATGCGATTTCTCAGAGATCCAGCAGATCTTTGACGTATCACGTTTAAGATGTCAGTCGTATATTTATGGATTTTTATCTGTGAAGTATGCGATTTCTCAGAGATCCAGCAGATCTTTGACGTATCACGATGAAGATGTCAGTCGTATATTTATGGATTTTTATCTGTGAAGTATCTCTGAAGTATGCGATTTCTCAGAGATCCAGCAGATCTTTGACGTATCACGTTTAAGATGTCAGTCGTATATTTATGGATTTTTATCTGTGAAGTATCTCTGAAGTATGCGATTTCTCAGAGATCCAGCAGATCTTTGACGTATCACGATGAAGATGTCAGTCGTATATTTATGGATTTTTATCTGTGAAGTATCTCTGAAGTATGCGATTTCTCAGAGATCCAGCAGATCTTTGACGTATCACGTTTAAGATGTCAGTCGTATATTTATGGATTTTTATCTGTGAAGTACCTGGAAATATGCGATCCCTCAAGAGTTCCAGCAGATCTTTGGCGTATCACGTCGTTGCAGATGTCATTCGGATATTTAAGGATTTTTCATTTATGCAAATTCATGCATATTTGGGAATATGATATACTCTGCCTGAAAATACAGGTTTGCATGTAGGTAGACCATGTAAAACACCAATGGTTACCGGTAGTTGTTTTTTTTTTACCCTAACCCTCCATTTATTTTTTATTTTTAATATGTGAAGCACTTTATATAACTACATTTGTTTTAAATCTGCAATACAAATAGTTGGCTTCTAACATCTTTACATTTTAACATCACCCAGTTTTCTACATCAACATTAGTCTTTAATTTAGATTTATGTACCAACATCATGATGTACAAATCACAAGCTGGACCAAAAGCAGTCTAGTAAATACACAGTGGTTTGTATCTTCAGAACTACTACGGTAATGCAAACAGACATAAAAAAACTGACCATGACTTTAAATTTATTTTTTATTTTTTTATTAACACCCCCCCCCACACACACACACACACACACACACACACACACACACAAAGAGGAGAAGAAGAGGAGATGTATGGATGCAGTTAGAGAGGACATGGAAGTAGTTGGAGTGAGGACAGAGGATGCAGAGGACAGAGTGAGGTGGATGAGGATGACTCGCTGTGGTGACCCCTGAAAAGGGAAAAGCCAGAAGAAGAAGGTCAGCCTAAGGTTGCATTTCTCACTGGGCACTCTGCGATGGACTTTGTTCTGAAGCTCAGCAAATGTTTTGGAGACAGAGGCGCCCCTCTCTCGCAAAATCCTCCATCCTCTTGGAGCTCAGTAAAGAAGTTGAATACTTTTCGCTGAAACACTGATGGAAAAAGCAAAACAAAAACACACATTTCTTGATTAAAATAGTTATCTCTCCAACAGCAAGGTAGCTGGTTGATAATTTTTTCAAGTGTCTCACTGCTAACTGATCAATACCGGTACTTACCATCCTGAGGCAATGGGAATGCCCATCTTCCAAGTTTGGTGTCCTGAACACGAGGGATCTTCTGTGGAGGCGTTGGACTCCTACACAGGTGATTTAAAGAAAAATTAGTGTGTCCATTTTCAATAAAATGGCTTACGTACACATGAGCATATGCTAATTGAGCTAAAAACAAACGGGTTGCTACATATTGGAACAGTTTTACTGAGAGAAATACAGTGTACATGGCAGACTCTTCCACTGGTACATTTTCATCTTTAAATCACTTCTTGGTCTGCTGCCCTCATACATCTCCTCCTACATGTCTCTGCGTGAGTGCAGCTACAGCAGGGGTGTCAAACATGCGGCCCATGGGCCGCATCCGGCCCGCCAGGGGGTTTTAGTTGGCCCGCAGATTAATCTGAATTATTATAAAAAGAATAAACGCTATTTTCTTAAAAATCTGCAGTTCCTATGTTGTCCGCTAAAGGCGGACTCCCTTCTTAAATAAACAATTTAAATTTTAATACTACTGTACAGTATATACAATATTTTACATAAACAACACATGCTGTATGGATTGTTTATTTAAAATATTGTATACAGTATTTAAATTTAAATTGTTTAGGAGGGAGTTTTGGAGTAACAGTATATATATATATATATATATATATATATATATATATACAAAGTGCGCTCTCAGGACATGATTACCTGCAGTGTTCCATCAGTGAGAACTGAGCTTGGCAAAAGGGTATTCTCCTACTCCACTCCTGTTTTTTGGATTATCTAACAAAAAGATCTGAAGAGCTCGATCTTGACCTCTCTAAATGGCTTTAAGAATCTGTTGGAATCCTGGCAAAAACCAATGCAGATATGTTCCTGTTTTTGATTTTATACTTCAGACTTATAATTTGTCTGTTTTGATGCTTTGACATTTTTGTTTTAACTTGTAAAAAAAAATCTGGATGCCTCTCTTATGATTGTCTATTCTCTAAGGAAAATCTTACGTTGCTGTTGTTCTAACAGGTCTCTGTTGTGAGAAATCTTACGTTGCTGTTGTCATCATTCTTTGTTTGTAACCAGGTCTCTGTTGTAAATGAGTCCTCGAGGCTCAATGGGATTAACCTGCCTAAATAAAGGTTAAATGAATGAAATAGTAATTCAATTTGAACAAGATCCAAAACAATAGATTCTGTGGGGAAACAAGTTCTGTTTAACTACTATCTTATGGTGAGCTTAAATCTAAAAAAGCTAAAAGTCTGGTCCTCTGGTCCTCATTCAAAAAACAAAATGCCACAATGTTAGCAGGTCGCTTTCGTAAATGAGCCCATGAGGTTCAAAAGATTTACCTGACTAAATAAAGGTTGAATGAATGTTTGAATGTCCAGAGGACCACTTTTTTTTAGATGCAAATAGATAACTTTTAGTGCCCCCTGGTGGTTTCATGATGCAATAAAAAATAATCTCAAAATACAAGGATTTCTTACTATGGAAAAACAGCTGAATTGTGAGTTTGAAGCTAATTAAAGAGAGATAAAAACACAATTTAAATTTTATTTGGAGGTCAATGGAACAGTTTTGGATATGAGGGATACCACAAAGAGAATTTGATACTAAACTCAACGAGGCTATCCTGTATAAATAAAGGTTGAATGAAAAAAGGTCAGTTTTGTTGCTAATCTTTCACATTGATACGTCCCCTATCTATGTAATAAACATTTGATAGAAAAAGAAAATCCTTTAGGATATTTACTCTGTTTGTGCCTGGGGACTGGATCTTTGGGATGAACCAGTCTTTGCCGTAATGTATTTTGGGGTTTAAAAGCCACTGGGAGGGGGGTATACAAGCCACCCAGTGGCTTTTAAACCCCAAAATACATTACGGCAAAGACTGGTTCATCCCAAAGATCCAGTCCCCCGGCACAAACAGAGTAATATTGTGTATGCTGTTCAGTGTCAGGAGGGCTGTGATCAGTCTTATATCGGGGAAACTAAACAGCCACTGGCCAAAAGGATGGCCCAGCACAGAAGATCAACATCATCAGGTCAGGACTCTGCAGTCTACACTCATCTCCAGGCCAGCGGTCACTCTTTCAGGGATGAAGATGTTCACATCCTTGATAGAGAGGAACAATGGTTTGAGAGAGGAGTAAAGGAGGCCATCTTTGTGAAAAGAAACCGTCCATCATTAAACGGAGGTGGAGGCCTCTGGGTTCAACTGTCCCCCACTTACAATGCTGTTATTGCCAGTATCACTCAGCCCTCTGTGAATAGCAAACAACCATCAGGGTGTTAACGATCCATCGTCAGGCTGATGGTCCTCCTTGTTCATGTGAGCAGCTGGTTTCAGGCTGTCATCAGCCAACTGGTTGATCCACTGTGGGAGGGTGCTATTTATATCAGCACTTTGTGTGGACTTGTTCCTGTTTAAAGTGCTTTATAAATAAAATGGTATGGTATGGTATAAGACTGAGCTGAATACAGCAGCTCAGACTGAGGAAGTCTTTCGGACGAAAGACGAAACGTTTCTACAGTTTTTTTTTTACTTTGTTTTTTGTATGTCCAGAGGACCAGACTTAGCTTTTTCAGACTAGGTTTGACACGTTTGGCTTGGGTTTGGATCACTTTGGTTCCTTGGGATGCCCCCCTCCCGGTCTGGCGCATAACGAAGCCACTTCTTGACAGTTCCGCTGTAGTCCTTGTCAGTTAGCTTTGGGTCAAACTGCCGAGCAGCAGCTGAAAGACACAAAAATAAGAGTGAGGAAGATGGTGTATATTTGATAAAATTGTATACCCCCCTCCCCTCTTTTTTTTTTTTTGAGAGGTGCTATCTCCCATGTTCTGCTTTTGGTGTGTGCACAAACTGTCCCACACATTCCCACTGAATATGACAAATTTGAGTGTTTGTATAAACAAATATTGTGTGAGGATGCAAAATGTCATTGGCCATAATGAGATGACGTTTGATGAGGTACAGTGATGAGAGCAGCACTCACTTCACACGGGTGTGATTTTTTTAAATTAAATGCTCAACATCCAATTAGACTGAACTGGAAAGAGAAGCAAATGTCTAGTTTGACTCGATCTTGACAACATATCCATGCACCTATTAAGCTCACCAAGAACATTGTCCTTTGATTATTTCTTATAGCTTGCACTTTCACATTTTCTTTATTCAAAATTAATCCTTTTTTTTTTTTTTTGCATTTCATACAGAAGAGGCATGAAAGACAAGATGCAATACATTTTAGAAATTCAAAAGAATTTTTTACTATATGGCACACTAAGAGCATAATTATACAGGTAGTCCCCGACTTACGAGCGCTCTTACTTACGAGGTTCCAGACTTACGAGCTGGCGAATTTTTGGAAAAAACGCAAAAAATACAGAGTTTTTCTGTGTTTTTTCACCACAGTTCGTTAGCTAAACATGTGGACACACGTTTCCGATCATTTTTATGCACTAGTAAGCAGTTTTTCGATGAAAAACGAGTGTTTGTAGTCGCACTAGCAAAACCGTTCCAACTTACGAGCGAAATTCCGGACTTACGAGAACTTGTGCTTCGTGTTTCAACTTACAAATTTTCATCTTACGAGCACCTCGTTGTAACGGAACTCGCTCGTAAGTCGGGGACTACCTGTATTCTCAATCACCAGCAGTCTATAAAGTAATTTGCAGGGGAGGAAGCTCACCAAATATGCAGTGTTGTGTTGTGTCCTTCTGAGGAAAGAGGTTTTTAAACATCTTTTCTACCATTTTAGTGTTTTCAACTGAGGAGCTTTGGATATATTCATTTAAAAAATATAGCACAAGAATATCTCTGCACAGAAAAAAATAAATAAAAATTACTTTAACTTTTTTTTTTTACCAAACTGACAAGTTTCTCCACTGTAATTGTTGTGTGATGTTAAGGCATTGAAACACCTGGTTCAATTTAGAAGATATTTAAGATTAACTACAAGCACCTGAAGCTGACTCGGAGAACTCTGTGATTTTAGAGGAAGATCAAAGCCAAATGTAGACACGGTGCACCCCAAATCAACTTTTTTTAATAAAGTGCATTAAAACAATGGCCGCTGACACAAAGTGCTGTACATGAGGAACATTATTCTATAATTTAAAGCAGATTGGAGTGAAGCAAAATCAGCTTTTGAGTAGAAGTCACTAGATAGATTTAGAAAAAGCTAAGAGTTTTGTTATTTAAAGACAAATAATTGTTATTGTTCCCAATATTTTTAATTATAAGATTTTACTTTGTGATAAATTTGCCCAAATAACAAATAGAATTTCTCCATCTACATCAAACACCTGTGCCAGGGGGACAAATTTGTAAAGTATAATTCTTGATCTGAAGTCAGGGGCCACACAAAATCGTTTCAGGGGCCACAAATGGCCCTCGGGCCACACTTTGGACATCCCTGATATACAGTATTTGAACAATTTCAAAACATTTCATTAATAGCAGATGTTCTGTGGCACATTTTGAACTTGTAGATAAGAATTTGTGCTCAAGTGCCTAGAGAGCTTAACATATTTTTCCTTGAGGAAAAATGAGCCAGACCACATTGAAATGGTCTACATTTAATAAATGAATGCAGTTCAGTCTATCAAATAAATTACCATCTTTTGACGAACTGATTCTTCCATCAGTAATGACTCCACCCCATGAAGTCTTGTTCACTGGTGACTGGCAGCTGGACAGGGAATGTATAAGTTGGTGGCTGGTCCCCGGATACCACCTTGTCATGTTGCCCTCTCTCAACTTGTTCTTGATGAACTGCACATCTCTGGACAGATCCTTCACCACCACAAGTACTTCAGTGAGCACTGAAGTCATCTTGTGGATGGCAAGGTCTTTAGAAGAAAAGTTAAAATCATTAAATGAGAAACAAAAATAACCTGCTAATGACACAGTGAGGAATGTCTAACAGACTTGCCTTTCAAAAGCTGCTCTTCATTGCTGTCATCTGTGGTTCCATCTGTAAAACACAAACGTTCATACAACTTCATCTTTGCATACATTTTGAAAGGTTGGAGCATGTGTGTGCATAATTGATGTTGATTTTATTTTGGTTAGAAATTCATTCATTCATTCAACCTTTATTTACCGGTAGTCAGGTAAATCTTTTGAACCTCATGGGCTCATTTACGAAAGCGACCTGCTAAAACTAAAGAACGATGAACAGCAATGGTAGAATTTCCTTAAAATGTAATGTTAGTGTTTGTTCAACAGGGAACAGTTTGTTAACAGAAAGGGCATTTTCTGTATGTAATCAGGAATACACAGGACCACAATGGAAACCAGTCTCTGGGGGCTTTGTGTGATGTTTAGCTTTTAAGCAACATTGTATACCCGTACAAATTGTTAATTAGTGTTGTATAAAGTACCTCAAAGTAATACTTTAGTAAAAGTACAAGTACCTTATCATAAAATTACTTTGGTAAAAGTTAAAGTCTCCTGTAAGAATATTACTGGAGTAAAAGTCCTAAAGTATCTTATTTATTTTGTACTTATCAAAAGTAAAATTATTATTATTTTTTTCCTTCTTTCGGCTTTTTCCCTGCGTTAGGGGTCACCACAGCGATCTAGTCGCATGAAGATTTGGCAGTTGTTTTTACGCCGGATGCCCTTCCTGACACAACCACAGACCACCGAGCAACCACAGCCCTCTGTGTGGAGCAGAGAGCTGATATCTAGGGTTCCCGGGGGAGCAGATGATGTGGGTTAAGGGCCTTGCTCAAGGGCCCAGAGTGGGGCAGATGAGGGTGGAGACAAATGTGACCGCTTCACTTATCCCACCCACATCTTTGATGTTGTCGGTACCGGGGCTTGAACCGGTGACCTTCCGATCACAAGCGCACCTACTTAACCTCTGCGCCACCACTCCCACTTATCAAAAGTAAAATATTTTCCAAAATACATTTATTGGGAGGTGATCTCTCCCCAAAAAAAATAAAAATAAAATAAAATAATAATAATAATAATAATTTTTTAAAAGGCATGCAGCTGTGATGGATTGTGTACAAACTACTGTAATGTGGTGTCAGAATGGTAACTATTTACTCTTCTGATCCAACCACAATTAAATTCACTTTATCCAGATGCAGTTATCAGGATAGTATTTTTGGACAATCGGTCTTTTGCAGACACATGACATTTTGCACTCCCGGTCGCCATTTTCCGGGGATACCCGTTCAGTTAAACAGAGGAAGTCCATGCCTTAGCTGCTACCTCGTAAGGATCAATGTTGATAATTGAAGCTAACTTCACCATGTAACGTTCTCTGGCTTCAAGGTTGAGTTTCTCTCTATAAGGCTTCTGCTCATTTTTATATCTAGTTTGCATTTTGCTGATGTTATTGTTCTGTATCGCACTGTGTCTAACATGGACTTCCTCTGTTTAAATGAACGGGTATCCCCGGAAAATGGCGACCGTAAGTGCAAAAAGATATGAGCCGTGACGTCACGTGCAAAAGACCGATAATGAGCCAGAATGAAGGAGTAACAACTTCCTACATCTTACCTTTTTTCAACACTGTTGTCTTGAAACTGGTATGTGATTCTGAAAAAAAAAAAAAAAAGAGATGGCGTTGTGCGAACCCCGCCCCCGCCCCAATATGTACGCTTTTGATTGGTTAACTCGCACGACGTCAGTCAGTGGCCGCGCTCGATTGGCCCGTTTGAATTTGCCCGGGTAGACTTGAAAAGTTTCTAAACACAGCGAAATGTTAACCAATAGGTCTGACAAACATACACCGAAACTGTACGGTTCAGTTTCTATTTGTAAACGGAGCTAAATTAATAAGTACACGCCAATATTCATGCATTTTTATGTTAGTTGACATATTAAACTGCGACATACGTACAAAACAATGTAGGTATTTTTAAATAAACATAGATAAGATTAAATTAATATCACCAACCTTACTGCAGAGGTGCTCAGAGTAGCATTAAATTCCAGGGTTCAGTCAGACCACACGTTGCAAACCACCAGCACTTTGAAATCCGGAAGAAGTTGTGAGGTAGGGAGATACCACAGTAAAAAAAAAAAAGAAGGGGGTGGACCGCTCCACTTTCTTATAAAGTAGTACCTTGTTTTCGTGACTACACGTTATGCAAAAACAGTAAGTAATAATATTTACTGACAAGTAAGGTAATGTACTGAGAAAAATTACAACCAATTGTCCTAAACATTTAAGCTTATTTAAAATGTGATAACCCCCGCAAAATGCTCTCACCCAGAGCTGGGAGTGGAGGGGAGGGGGGGAAGAGAGTAGGAGGGGTGTTGAGGAGCATACTGTAATGTCTATGGTGAGGAGGACAGAGTAATTCTCGAAGTCGACGTGATGTCACGCATCACGTGATTTCAACATCAGGTTTCGTTGTGGGGGTAAACTGCGGTTTAGACCATTGGAATTCGTTTTGTTCAGAGGCTCTGGTTTTGTTTGCTATAAAGTCGAATCGAATATTTTTGTGTAGCACACATCTTTGGAAGGATGTCTTATGAATACGAAGACAGTTTACTACCAGATGCGCGACAGTATGAAAGTGAAACTGTCTGGACTCCAAAAATGTCCGTATAAACTACCGGTTGATATGTGGGTAAATAATAATAATATATACAGTGTTTGTACCTCTTTATTTTATCTTTTTTAATGTTCTGATTTATTTGCACAACGGGAGCTGCAAAATTATTTTATTGTTCATTATCTAACAGCAGTTAAGACTTATAAACACACATGGTTAACTTGCAAACACTGTGGTTATGTGCAATAAGGTTATGTGCAATAATGGCCACCTGACTTTTTGATATGGCTGATACTGTTGCTTTTACTGTATTTTTTATTTTATGTTTTTATTCTATTTTTACCTCTGTATTTTATCTTTCTTAATGTTCTGATGTATTTGCACAACGGGAGCTGCAAAATTATGTCGTTCATTGTCTGTGGACCGCACAATGAAAGACTGCAGTGTTCTTTTCAGTGCAACAATAACAATAAAAATTGTTTTCTCTAATTGTTTATTCTTTATCATCTTGTTTGTTAGCTGTTGTATACAAGCAAAAGTTAATTAAGTCTCACAGTGTTGCAGAACAAGTATGTTTGTCAAAGTGAAGCAAAGACGCACATTCAATACTGTTAATGACACCTATACTTTAAGCTTGTTTAAACTTCATGTCAGTGGTAGAACTAATATTTTTAAAAGCTTTTCATACTAACATACTACATACAACATACTAACTTTACATACTTTTCATACAAAATAAGGAAATATTTCTTGATTTCAATATCATAAATGAAGGTTGAATGAATAAAGGAATACTTGCTTTATATAAAAAATAGTGTCTTTCTTGACCACTAAACAACTAATATTTTTTACAAAAAAGTCTTTCTGTAAACACGTTTTAAAATAAATAATATAATAAAGACAGTCTTTCAACATCAAAATCAGTGTTTTATTTTTATTTTATGAAATTGTGTACACATGGGTCTTAGCATCCAAACAAACATATAAATTGTAAAAGAAAAACTAATACACTCTTCTCTAAAATATCTGAAAAATATATTTCTGAATCAAAGCCCCAGTTCTCACATAGCACAGGGACCCAAACAGCTGTAACTGTGCAAAAGAAATATCTCAAAATAAATGTTTTTTTCCTTCATAATAAAACCAAAAACACAGCTGTGCACTTAAAA
>JBBPBX010050765.1:0-24844 GCA_038048925.1 Garcialebias charrua
CTGCTACCACAAACAACACCACATGTCTCCAGGAGTACTCAGACACTGTATGTTCATACATCACCAAGTGCATTGATGATGTAACCAACCTTAAAACCATCACTGTTCGGGCTAACCAGAAGCCATGGCTGACAGCTGAGGTTCACAGACTCATGAAAGCCAGGAATGCTGCCTTCAAAGCGGGAGATCAGGTGGGCCTGAGGGCAGCCAGAAACAACCTGGACCGGGGCATCAGAAAGGCAAAGAGGCAGTATTCTGGGAAAATAGCTCACCGTTTCAAGGACAGCAGGGATACACGCAGTCTGTGGCAGGGAATACAGACCATCACAAACTACAAACCACCCCCCCAGACCTGTGACAGCTCAGCCTCTGCGCTGAATGAACTGAATGAGTTCTTTGCTCGGTTCGAGGCAAGTAACAGCACACCAGCACATAAACTCCCCCCCTCTCCTGATGGCCAGGTGCTGACGCTGTCCTCAGACAGCGTAAGGCGATCATTCATCAAGATTAACGCCCGGAAGGCCTCTGGTCCTGACAACATACCTGGTCGTGTGCTGAAGGACTGTGCAGGGGAACTCGCAGCGGTCTTCACGGACATCTTTAACATCTCACTGAGCCAGGCCATCGTCCCCACCTGTTTCAAAGCCACCACCATCATCCCTGTCCCAAAGAAGGCAACGCCCGCATGCCTCAATGACTATCGCCCAGTAGCACTCACCCCCATCCTGATGAAGTGCTTTGAACGGCTAGTCATGAAAAGCATCACATCTGTCCTCCCTGACTCCCTGGATCCCTTCCAATTTGCATACCGACCTAATCGCTCAACCGACGATGCCATCTCCTCTGCCCTTCACACAGCTCTCACACATCTGGACACGAAGGACTCCTATGTTAGAATGTTGTTCATCGACTTCAGCTCGGCATTCAACACCATCATCCCCCAACAGCTCATCCTTAAACTGGACAGTCTGGGGCTGAACACCTCAATGTGTAACTGGCTGCTAGACTTCCTGACCGGGAGACCACAGACAGTACGGGTCGGGAGTAACACATCTAGCACCATCACATTGAACACAGGGGCCCCACAAGGATGTGTGCTGAGCCCCCTTCTATTCACCCTGCTAACACACGACTGCACACCATCGTACAGCTCCAACCACTTCATCAAGTTTGCGGACGACACAACAGTGGTGGGTCTCATCAGCAACAACGATGAGACGGACTACAGGAACGAGGTGAGCCGCCTGGCCTTGTGGTGCGGACACAACAATCTCACTCTCAACGTGGAGAAGACAAAGGAGATTGTTGTGGACTTCAGGAAGAAGGATGCCCAACATGCCCCTCTGACCATCAACAGCACCGCAGTGGAGAGAGTAGACAGCACCAAGTTCCTGGGAGTGCACGTCTCAAAGGACCTGTCCTGGAGCAGGAACACTGCAGCACTGGCAAAGAAGGCTCACCAGCGTCTCTACTTTCTCCGCAAGCTGAAAAGGGCTGGAGCTTCAACCCCCATCATGAGCACCTTCTACAGAGGTGCCATAGAAAGTGTCCTGACCAGCTGCATCACTGTGTGGTTTGGTGCATGTACTGCATCCTGCCGCAAGAGCCTCCAGCGCATTGTGAGAGCAGCTGAGAAGATCGTGGGCACCTCCTTGCCCTCACTGCAGGACTTACACAGCAAACGCCTCACTCGGAAAGCCCACTGCATGGCAGGTGATCCCACACACCCACTACACAGCTGCTTCAGACTGCTGCCATCAGGGAGGAGACTGAGGAGTCTCCAGGCTCGAACCAGCAGACTGAGAGACAGCTCTGTTCATCAGGCAGTCAGGATGCTAAACACTCTGCCTGCTCTGCCCCCCCTCCCATTTGAACTGCCTTAACACTAAAACTTTCTCACACATTACCACACAACACAAAGATTTTAACACTGGACTCTGTGTCATCAAACGGGTTATTCACTAAACTCTCGGTCATGTGCTCATACAGTTTGCACTACTTCTCATACTTGCACTAATGTTTGTATTACATCACTGCCTATAATCATAATACTGTTTACATTCTCTGTTTACATTTATTAATACTGTTTACTTTTATTACTACTGCTTACATTTAATTACTACTGTTTACATTTACACTACTCTAATATCTACACCACTGCTGATACATATACAGTGTGCTCTGAACGGTCTTATTTAGGGATGCCCAATGTGCCTTACTGCATATGCCACTTTTTGCCTCTATAACAACATCAACTACTACCTCATACATATACTGTGTACATTAACTCATACGCTGCTTTGCCACTTTGCAAATGTCAATGCTAGAAACCTTTAGTTTATTTTAGTTATACTTTTTATACTCTTTTTTTATACTAGTATGCAAAAACTCAGGACAGTATTATGTTCATTAAATGTTTAATGTTTTAGTTTTAGAGTTGGTGTAAATTTTCATACTCTTATACCACTATGCAAAAAACTCAGGACAGTGTTAGTTTTACTATTTTATGCTTATGTCTATTATTATATGTTTCAGTGTTTCAATGTTTAGATGTTTACTGTTGCACCGAGGGACTGAGAGAAACGCAATTTCGGTCCTGTGTATGTCCTGTACAGTACATATTGCAGATCTGACAATAAAGTTGACTTTGACTTGTATATACATACTGTACATGTGTACACATACAAACATATGCATGAGTATATATATATATACACACACACACACACACACACACACACACACACGTGTGTTTATATATATACATACATATGTGTGTATATATACACATATATGTACACATACATACATAATATATACTGTACATACATATATATTTATATATACAGTACATACATATACACATATATATAATATATATATATATACATATATATTTATATATACACACATTGATGATGGTGGAGTACACTACTTTGGACAAAACTGAAAGTGGCATGCATCCTAAAAAATCTGCGCCGCTCCATTGTCCCAGTTGATCAACAAGTGTGTTCCAAACTAAAACATTTGTAATATAAACTTAACAATATGTAATCAATCAATTCCAATCAAAATATCAAAGCAACTTTATTTAAATACTGTAAATGTTACATGTCAATAAAATTGTAACAGTTTAAAAAAATGAAAGATTGGTGTTATTTGTAGAAACAGAAAAACATATTACTAAATCTGCAGTTATGTATGAAATATGAACTTAAAATATCATCACTGGAATCTTAACCTGTTCCAAAACATGTAACAATAATTAAAAGTAAAATTTGGGTTTGTTGGAGGACTTCCGGTTTTGCACCTGATGGAGTAAGACGTGTCGGAGGGAGCTCCTGCAATCCTGCAAATTGTTCTTTTAAGAAAAGGTGCATTTGGGCATTTCATGTTGCCTGTCCTCTAAACTTTATAAGAGCTCTTTTATAAATCAAGATGCCTCCAAAATCTAAAAACACGATCAATTTGACGGCCGCAGCGGGGAGGTCTGCTCCCACGCTGTCATCACCGCCGCAGCTTGTGGAGACTTCACCGAGGGGCGCGGCTGCCAGGCGACAGCCAGAAGAAACTTCTTGGAACGTGTCGGAGTTTAAAGCTGAACTTCTCGGTGCACTCCGTGAAGAGATGGTGAGCATTTTTAAGACGGAGTTGGAGACGGCGCTGAATAATAATCTGTCCCAGATTAAGTCGGAGCTGCACAGCGTGAAGTCGGAGCTGAATGACAGCATTGTGGCTATTAAGTCGGAGGTGGATACATTAAAGGTGACTGTTGCAGGCATGGAGGGACCGCTGTCTTCATGCACTGATGATGTGATTTCACTCAAGAGTAATTTGGACAAGCTTTCGGTGCAGGTCCTCGCTCTTGATAATAAATGTGAGGAATTAGAGTCAAGATCTCGGCGGAATAATATTAGAATTATTGGATTTCCGGAGGAGCGTAACCCCATCAGCGCTAATATGATTTCCACCCTGCTTAAGGATGCGCTCGGCCTGGATAAGGAACCGGTGGTGGACCGGGCGCACCGATCTCTACAGTCCAGACCGAAGCCGGGTGAGCGGCCCCGCCCTATAATAGCTCGTTTACATTATTATACAGACTGCGCCGACATTCTACAGCGGGCCAGAGTCCAGCAGCGGGTAAAAGTGGGAGACGCCACAATCTCCATCTTCCCTGATTTTACTGCTCGGATTGCAAAAGCCCGTGCAGCTTTCAATGACGTCAGACGTCAGCTCAGAGAGGTTCCGGACATACGGTTTGGGCTGCTGCATCCAGCTCGACTTTGCATCACTAAAGGAGGTGTCACGAGAGAGTTTACTTCACCTGTGGAGGCGGCTGCCTTCGTGAAAACACTGAAGACAAAATAAAACTGCCAGCACCACCTTAAAATTAAAACTATGGCTTGACTGTAAGTAAAAGTTTCAATCAGATTTTTCTTTATTTTAAAATGACTTTTGACAGTGGTGGCTGTATTGCTTATTTGAAATATTTTTGATCTTGTTTAGTTTAATATGAAGTGAGTGACGCTGTTCATATTGTTCAGTTTAGGAAAATTTTTATTTAGGCTTTTTAGGTTGGTCTAAACTTTAGACCAACTGGAGACACAAGAGGATTTGGTGACATGTAATATACTTATTCTGTTATTAAATACACGATCGTTTATATTTGTTTGCAGGAGCTCCAACTGAGTTGGGGTGAATTGAGGTTGATGGTTGGGTTCAAAACCTTAAGTTTAGTCTTTAGGCTTATGACTCCTATTGGAGTTTGCACTGGTATTCCGTCGTTTGGGGATGGGATAATGGTAAGTGCTATCTGGGGGAGGGATGTGGTGTGTTGTGTGTGTGTGTGTTTCTATTTTTTTATTTTATTTTTTTATTCTTTACCTGGTACGTGGGGGCGGAGGCTGAATGTTTCATCAATATTAACGCATATTTTACATGGCTAATGCAAATAACTCAAATGTAAGATTTATTAGCTGGAATATTAGAGGTTTAGGGTGCGCTGTCAAACGAAGTAAGGTGTTATCTCATTTAAAACGTTTGAAACCTGACATTGTTTTTCTACAGGAGACCCATATGAGAATTAAAGACCAGTCTAGACTTAAATGTTCATGGGTTGCAGAGGTACTCCACTCCAGTTTTAATTCAAAGTCTAGAGGGGTTGCTATTTTAATAGGTAAATCTGTACCATTCAAAATGTCTAAAGTCATTTCAGACAAAGATGGCAGATATCTGATAGTATTAGGTACTTTATTCCATGTATCCACCTTGCTAGTTAATGTATATGCTCCCAATTTTGACAATCCTGGTTTTATGAATAAGCTGTTTGAAATTTTGCCATCTTTGAATGACTCTGTTTTGATTTTTGGTGGGGATATGAACTGTACTATAGATCCTCTGTTAGACCGTTCTAAACCTGTTCTAACCCAATCATCAATGGCTAGAACCCTAAATAGTTTCATGTTAAATAATGGTTGTGTTGACCCCTGGAGATCTCATAATCCGAACAATAAGCAATATTCTTTTTATTCACCTGTTCATCAGACTTTTTCACGTATAGATTATTTTTTTATAGATGCTAAACTTATGCCTAAAGTATCAAATGCTACATATCACCCAATCATTATTTCGGATCATGCTCCTGTCTCTTTTGATCTTCAGATTGCACCTGGGCCTCGATATCCCTCTCAATGGCGATTTAACACCTCATTATTATTAGATGATAAATTTCACAAATTTATTACGGACGCAATAGAGGATTTTATTGCACTTAATGATTCTGATTCTGAACCAATTTCTAGGGCGCTCCTGTGGGATTCTTTGAAGGCATATTTACGTGGTCAGATAATTTCATATTCTGCGCATGTGAGGAAATTGAAGATGTCAAAGATTCAGAAGCTTGTATCTGAGTTGGAATTGGTTGATCAACAGCTTGCAGCTACTCCATCTGATAATCTTTCAAAGCGTCGTTTGGTCCTACAAACTGAGCTGGATCTTATTACAACTAATGAGGCGGAGCGCCTTATGCTTCATTCTCGTGCTAGGTATTATGAACATGGAGACAAGCCAAGCAGATTATTAGCTCATCAATTGCGCCGCCAAGCAGCTTCACGTTCAATATGTCGTATTACAGACGGCTCGGGGGTCCAGCAGGAGGACATGCAAACTATTAATTTGGTTTTTTCATCATTTTATGAGTCCCTGTATAAATCTGAACTTCCAACAGATCTGACTGATATGCATAAGTTCCTGGATGAGCTTCAGTTTCCTTCTTTACACCCAGAATTGATTGATCATCTAGAATCTGGTCTGACTATCCAGGAGTTAAATACCTCTTTACAAAATATGCAAAATAATAAAGCTCCGGGACCTGATGGATTCCCATCTGAGTTTTTTAAAGTATTTCAAGCTAAACTTATTCCATTGCTTTATTCTGTCTATGTTGAGTCTCTGTTACTCGGTTCACTTCCCCCTTCACTAAGGCAAGCTTCTATCAGCGTTCTCTTAAAGAAAGACAAGGATCCTGATCTCTGTACCTCCTACCGGCCAATATCTTTAATGAATGTTGACACAAAGATTCTTGCAAAGGCCCTGGCTCAAAGACTTGAAAGAGTTCTCCCAACAATTATCTCCAGGGAGCAAACTGGCTTCATAAAGGGACGTCAACTTTATTACAATGTTCGTACATTGTTGAATGTTATTTATTCGAGGGGGACTTCACTAGCGCCTGAGGTTGTCATAACAATTGACGCTGAGAAGGCATTCGATCGGGTTGAATGGAGTTATTTGTTTGTCGTTTTGGAAAAATTTGGATTTGGTAAAAACTTTATATCGTGGATACGCCTTCTTTACACTTTGCCCTGTGCCAGTATTATTACCAATAATAACAGATCCGGATATTTTCTTTTAAATAGAGGATGCAGACAAGGTTGCCCCCTATCGCCCCTTTTGTTTGCACTTGCAATAGAGCCTTTGAGTATTTTTTTGAGATCCTCTCCAAGTGTTAATGGAATCATCAGGAGCCATACAGAAATAAGATTGTCATTATATGCAGACGATTTGCTTCTATATGTTACTGATCCAATAAGAACTTGTCCCGCAATTGTGAAATTTTTTCACAGATTCGCCCATTTCTCAGGGTATAAAGTTAATGTCATCAAGAGTGAATGCTATCCTGTTAACCACTTGGCCTTACAACTCTCCCAATCGGATGTCCCTTTTAAGCTATGCCCTTCAGGTTTTCGATATCTTGGGGTCAACATAACCAGATCTTTTAAGTCTCTGTACTCTAAAAATTTTCTTTCACTTTTGGTGGACATCAAAAAAGACTTTCAAAAATGGGAATCCCTCCCACTCTCTTTGATAGGGAGAATAAGTACTGTTAAAATGAACATCCTGCCAAAATTTTTGTTTCTTTTTATATGTCTACCTGTATTTTTACCAAAAAGTTTTTTTAATTCTTTAGATTCAGCTATTGGTAATTTTTTGTGGAACGGCAAAACACCCAGAGTAAGACAAAAAACACTTCAGAACTGTAAGTTTCATGGTGGTCTTTGCTTACCAAATTTTCGATTTTATTACTGGGCAGCTAATATTAACAAAATTGCTTTCTGGTCTAATCCCGTTGATATAACCTGGTGTGAATTAGAAATATATTCATGTCCCTCAGCTTCACTTTCAGCTTTGCTTACAGGTCCAACTTCTGTGAATCCCTCAGGCCAAACTACCAACCCCATAGTTGTAGATACATTCCGGATATGGTTTCAGTTTAGGAAACAGTTTAAATTTACAGACCCCATAGTCTTGACCCCAATTTTAAAAAACCCATTGTTTAAACCTGCTCTTACTGATCCAACATTCTCCTTATGGCAGAATAAAGGACTAAAATGTTTCAAAGATTTATTTAGAGAAGGGTTGTTTTGCTCTTTCACTGATTTAGCTTCTAAATTTCATCTCCCACCCTCTCATTTGTTTAGATATTTTCAGATAAGAGCTTGTGCAAAATCCTTATTTCCTAATTTTCCTCATCTGCCTCCTGAACAGCCGTGGAGCGAATTTATACAACTTAACCCATTGCAAGGGTCCTTAATTTCAAAGATTTATAATTCTATTCAATCATATGATGTGTTTTTAACCACAAGCACTAAGAGAGCTTGGGAGCAGGAATTGGGGCTAGTTTTTGATGATCACTGGTGGGAGAAAGCTCTGATGGCTATTCATAATACCTCTATATGTGCCCGCCTGAGTCTGATACAGTTCAAAGTAATATTCAGATGTCATTACTCAAAATCTAGACTGGCACGGATCTACCCTAATGTAATAGATGTTTGTGACCGCTGTGGAGGCTCGCCCTGCAATCTTACACATATGTTTTTTTCGTGCTCAGCCCTTGTGAACTTCTGGCAAATTTATTTTCATACCATATCGATTGTACTTTCGAAAACTATTGACATCTCGGCTTATACTGTCATATTCGGTCTCCCGGAGCAATATAGTCAATACTCCACAAGAGAGTTGAAGGTGATAGCTTTTACTTCTTTGATCGCTAGGCGTCACCTTCTTTGTAATTGGAAATCAACTAAAACTCCATCCAGCACAATGTGGATAAATGAGGTCATGTCCTTTTTGAAAGTGGAGAAAATTAGATATACTAAATCTGGAAATTTGAACAAATTCTACTCTATCTGGCAGCCATTTATGGAATTTGTTGCTTTAATGTAGAAATACAAATTCCCCTGCACACCTAGGTTTCTTTTTTATTTTATTTTATTTATTTTTTTTTACTTAAAAGTTATTTCAATTTATTTATTTTTATTGTTTTATATTTTATTTACTACTACTTTCACTTTACTGTGTTTCACTATTGGAGGTGTTCTGTATGTGTTTGGTGTTCCTGGAAAAAAAAAAAGGCATGTTAGAGTCAAAGGTGTGAATAGTTTGGTTATCTTCAACACTTTTATACCCTCAAATTTGTAAATACCTTTGTTCCATATGCAAAATATCAATAAAAATATGTGAAAAAAAAAAAAAGTAAAATTTGGCCAATAGCTCAGGTAAAAATGCTGACCTGTAGAACATTTCTACATTTTTCACTGCTTCTGTAAAGAACTCACCATCAGACACAATCCTCTGTGAATAAAGTCATCTGACCCAGAACTAAAGTTCTTTAGTTTGTAGCAGGTCGCTTTTGTAAAAGAGTCCACGAGGCTCAATGAGATTTACCTGACTAAATAAAGGTTGAATGAAAAACACCATGAAGTCACAGTACCCCTGCTCCGTCACAAACTGAGCTTGTATGACATCTGCTGAGTTCATAGGACCTGTTTGTGTTGTCAATGCAGGACTGTTTTTTTTTTTACTGAGGCACCGAGGACATCTTTGGCACAATGTGGACAAGGTGCAGGAGAGCAGAGCATCAGGAGAAGCTCTGAGGTCTGTTCGGCTGCAGTTGATGTGTAGTCTGGAGTCACAAGATCAGATCCTGATGCAGCAGTTCAGCGATGGCTTCATATGTCTGGCTGGCTGTTTTCACTGCCCCATCTGGCAAACAACACAAAATTATTGTTATAATCTCCTCTAAACATCATTATCCTTTGCTTTTATCTGTAATTTTCAAAGTTTGGAGTGTTTCTGTCATGGCATACTTGCTTTACAGTGCAGTGACTTGTCCCATCCTTCTCCAAGGACACCCACGGCAGAGGATCTTTACACAGGAACTGACTGATTAACCTGAAATAAATCACATTACACATTAATACAGGCCTATAGGCCTAAGTGACAAATTTATGGATTTTTCCCCATATTTATAAACCATTTTTGGACTGAGATATGACCGTTTCCATTTATTCTGACTGAACCAAAACAAACCAAAAACAAAAACAGAAAGTACTGTAGATAGCAGCAGTAACATGTATGGCATGAAGTTGGCGGTTGTATCACGTAATATGAAAACGTGGCTATAATGATAAATTCAAAAAAGTTCAAGACAAAAACAACTGGACTTTATTTATTATACTATACTTTAGACTATTTTTTTCCTTCCTTGCACTTTTTAGAATTTACCATGTCCTGGATGACTGAGAATCTTCACTCGCTATTAATGACTCAAACGGCCTGCCATATAACACATTCTGCTCTGCTTCGAACCTTGAAAACAGCTGCACCACCTCGGCGAATTTGACCATTAAAGTGCATTTATTAAGCAAATGATAGACTCAGACACATCCTCTGCTACAATTTCGAGCTAACAAATATTGTTTATGTGATTTTCTTGTTATATTTCAGAGAAACGAGCCGTTCCGCCATCTTTTTTTTCTTTTTTTCCTAAAAGCCTCTCGGCTGTTGCCTGAAGTCAGTCTCTGAAACGGTCTTTCCGCAGTCCAAAAAAGCTAAGAAACAGTTGCATGACTCACTGGAAATATGCTTAAAGTTAGAAAACACTCACCTGCGCAGACACCTCTTGAAAAATCTTTTCATTGCACGTCACTCCATCCAGCTCCCTCTGAATATTTTCATCGGCCAGCAAATACAGAAAAGCCTGAACCTCCGTGTTTGACCACGGTTGTGACATAATTATTAGCCTGTGTTAATTATCAAAAATGTGCTCCTCCAACTTGTTGTTCTAGAGTTTGGCAGGATGGCAGTTTGCATTTCCTGGAAGACAGAGCCATATAAAGTGAGAGTTGCGACACTCCCATAGAGTTCCATTGTAAGAATGGAATGCGGAAGTCACGTGGGTCATGGAGGGGGCGATTTGTTCCATGGCTCTGGGTAACAGTTTGAAGCTGCCTGCAGTAGCGTTCCGTTGCCGCCAGAGGGCGCAGCTCCACAAGGTTTCCATAGCCGTTGTTTGGAACGATTGACCGCCTGTCGGCGAGATCAAAGGGTGTCGGAACTCTCACTTTATATGGCTCTGCTGGAAGACTTCTTCTTCTTCTTCTTGGCAGATTGCAAACAACGTTCAGGTGCATACCGCCACCTACTGGAGAAGACTGAATCTCCGCCCTCCGACCTAGGAATACGCCCCCTGACCAATCATTGACCACACTGTGCTGATGTCATAACTGGACCCAACAAGAACTGGACTTTTGTACCTCAGTGAGGCAGGCACCAAAATAGGTCTGGTTTCACGTGAACAGGCCCCTGTGTGTACACTCCATAACTAGTTGTTAACTAGTTACGAATGAGCGCGAACGAGCGCGAACAGGCCCAGTGGATAAATGGCATTAGTGAATCATTAGACTGACCCAGATCCATAAAGTGAACCGGGTTACTTTAGTGACTCATTAGACTGACCAGATCCATAAAGTGAACCGGGTTACTTTAGTGACTCATTAGACTGACCCAGATCCATAAAGTGAACCGGGTTACTTTAGTGACTCATTAGACTGACTCAGATCCATAAAGTGAACCGGGTTACTTTAGTGACTCATTAGACTGACTCAGATCCATAAAGTGAACCGGGTTACTTTAGTGACTCATTAGACTGACTCAGATCCATAAAGTGAACCGGGTTACTTTAGTGACTCATTAGACTGACCCAGATCCATAAAGTGAACCGGGTTACTTTAGTGACTCATTAGACTGACTCAGATCCATAAAGTGAACCGGGTTACTTTAGTGACTCATTAGACTGACCCAGATCCATAAAGTGAACCGGGTTACTTTAGTGACTCATTAGACTGACTCAGATCCATAAAGTGAACCGGGTTACTTTAGTGACTCATTAGACTGACCCAGATCCATAAAGTGAACCGGGTTACTTTAGTGACTCATTAGACTGACCCAGATCCATAAAGTGAACCGGGTTACTTTAATTTAATTAATTTGTCACATTTTGTCATCTGTGTATGTTTCCCATACTTGACAGACGAAATTGGTCTTCTGCCTTTAACCCAACCACCACCAGGTGGTGCAGCGAGCAGCCGTAGTCAGCGCTCGGGGAGCTGGAGAATTAGATGTGCACTCATAGACACCCCAAGGTGTGTAGTGGCCGGGGCACGAACCCGCGTCCTTTGGGTCCCAAGTCAAAAGCCTTAGCCACTAGTGACTCATTAGACTGACTCAGATCCATAAAGTGAACCGGGTTACTTTAGTGATTCATTAGACTGACCCAGATCCATAAAGTGAACCAGGTTACTTTAGTGACTCATTAGATTGACTCAGATCCATAAAGTGAACCAGGTTACTTTAGTGACTCATTAGATTGACACAGATCCATAAAGTGAACTGGTCACTTTAATGATTCATTAGATTGACTCAGATCATAAAGTGAACCAGGTTACTTTAGTGACTCATTAGATTGACCCAGATCCATAAAGTGAACCGGGTTACTTTAGTGACTCATTAGACTGACCCAGATCCATAAAGTGAACCGGGTTACTTTAGTGACTAATTAGATTGACCCAGATCCATAAAGTGAACCGGGTTACTTTAGTGACTCATTAGACTGACCCAGATCCATAAAGTGAACCGGGTTACTTTAGTGACTCATTAGATTGACCCAGATCCATAAAGTGAACCGGGTTACTTTAGTGACTCATTAGACTGACTCAGATCCATAAAGTGAACCGGGTTACTTTAGTGACTCATTAGATTGACCCAGATCCATAAAGTGAACCAGGTTACTTTAGTGACTCATTAGATTGACACAGATCCATAAAGTGAACTGGTTACTTTAATGATTCATTAGATTGACTCAGATCAATGAAGTGAACTAGGTTACTTTAGTGCCTCATTAGATTGACCCAGATCCAGAAAGTGAACCGTGTTACTTTAGTGACTCATTAGACTGAACCAGATCCATAAAGTGAACCGGGTTACTTTAGTGACTAATTAGATTAACCCAAATCCATAAAGTGAACCGGGTTACTTTAGTGACTCATTAGACTGACCCAGATCCATAAAGTGAACCGGGTTACTTTAGTGACTCATTAGATTGACCCAGATCCATAAAGTGAACCGGGTTACTTTAGTGACTCATTAGACTGACCCAGATCCATAAAGTGAACCGGGTTACTTTAGTGACTCATTAGATTGACCCAGATCCATAAAGTGAACCGGGTTACTTTAGTGACTCATTAGACTGACCCAGATCCATAAAGTGAACCGGGTTACTTTAGTGACTCATTAGACTGACCCAGATCCATAAAGTGAACCGGGTTACTTTAGTGATTCATTAGACTGACCCAGATCCATAAAGTGAACCGGGTTACTTTAATTTAATTAATTTGTCACATTTTGTCATCTGTGTATGTTTCCCATACTTGACAGACGAAATTGGTCTTCTGCCTTTAACCCAACCACCACCAGGTGGTGCAGCGAGCAGCCGTAGTCAGCGCTCGGGGAGCTGGAGAATTAGATGTGCACTCATAGACACCCCAAGGTGTGTAGTGGCCGGGGCGCGAACCCGCGTCCTTTGGGTCCCAAGTCAAAAGCCTTAGCCACTAGTGACTCATTAGACTGACTCAGATCCATAAAGTGAACCGGGTTACTTTAGTGATTCATTAGACTGACCCAGATCCATAAAGTGAACCAGGTTACTTTAGTGACTCATTAGATTGACTCAGATCCATAAAGTGAACCAGGTTACTTTAGTGACTCATTAGATTGACACAGATCCATAAAGTGAACTGGTCACTTTAATGATTCATTAGATTGACTCAGATCAATGAAGTGAACTAGGTTACTTTAGTGCCTCATTAGATTGACCCAGATCCATAAAGTGAACCGGGTTACTTTAGTGACTCATTAGACTGAACCAGATCCATAAAGTGAACCGGGTTACTTTAGTGACTAATTAGATTAACCCAAATCCATAAAGTGCACCGGGTTTCTTTAGTGACTGATTAGACTGACCCAGATTCATAAAGTGAACCGGGTTACTTTAGTGACTCATTAGATTGACCCAGATTCATAAAGTGAACCGGGTTACTTTAGTGACTCATTAGACTGACTCGGATCCATAAAGTGAACCGGGTTACTTTAGTGACTCATTAGATTGACCCAGATCCATAAAGTGAACCAGGTTACTTTAGTGACTCATTAGATTGACACAGTTCCATAAAGTGAACTGGTTACTTTAATGATTCATTAGATTGACTCAGATCAATGAAGTGAACTAGGTTACTTTAGTGCCTCATTAGATTGACCCAGATCCAGAAAGTGAACCGTGTTACTTTAGTGACTCATTAGACTGAACCAGATCCATAAAGTGAACCGGGTTACTTTAGTGACTAATTAGATTAACCCAAATCCATAAAGTGCACCGGGTTTCTTTAGTGACTGATTAGACTGACCCAGATTCATAAAGTGAACCGGGTTACTTTAGTGACTCATTAGACTGACCCAGATTCATAAAGTGAACCAGGTTACTTTAGTGACTCATTAGACTGACTCGGATCCATAAAGTGAACCGGGTTACTTTAGTGACTCATTAGATTGACTCAGATCCATAAAGTGACCCGGGTTACTTTAGTGACTCATTAGACTGACCCAGATCCATAAAGTGAACCGGGTTACTTTAGTGACTCATTAGATTAACCCAAATACATATGATAGAAGTTGTCCAAAAATTGAAACGTGGAAGCAGAACACTCCCATTCTCTTTTCACACTGATGCCTCAAACAAGGTGAAGATGAACCATGTTTTATTAATAGTTTTATACAAATGGATACACCTGATATATACAAATAAAAACATGATCAAACTTACTTTACAGTATACACACATAATTATGCATACTTCTACACATGTTTAAAAAAAATTAAACAGTTTATGGCGTCCCCCCCCACATAAAAAAAAATGACCAGCCGCCACTGCCAGGGACCTGTCCCACCTGGGGGAGCAGGTCCAAGAAGAGGTTGTGAGTAATGAGGACAAATACAGCCACATTGCTGCTACTGTTGTTATTGACATGATTTTCTCCACCGCTGGAGATATTCACTGAAACTAGATCTGTGCTTTTAGCAGAAAATGTAAACAAGTTGGTCTTTTTGGACAAAAACTTAAAACTTGATTACCGTACTTTCCGGCCGTTAAGTCGCTCCGCCCCATAAGTCATTTTTGTCCAATATGTCCAATAAATTGGAAAAATCCATGAATATGTCACCTCGCATCTATTATGCGTCACCGCTGACGCGTCGCGTATGTTACGCGTCACCGCTGACAACCCGAAATGTGGGCCAATGTTTTGCCCTGCTGCAAATGGCTGCCACAGGAGCATGCACGGAAGGACTTTAACAAGATTAACACGGTAAAAACAATTATTTGTTTGCTGAAAATTATAGCAAAAAGTGTTTCTGAGCTTAAACTTTTCTTAAAAAAAATTCACATAATGGTCAAATCAGCTGGATTAAAAAAGGTAGATTCGCTACGTGCACGCGCAACGAGCGGATACGCTTCATTTCTTTAAAATTTAGCAAGATAAACCCTTTAAAAATACATTTGTTAGCTGACATTATAGCAAAAGTGTTTCTGAGCTTAACCGTTCCTTAATAAATTTATGTAATGGTCAAATCAGCTGGATTTTAATTGTTTCGCTTTGATGTTTTCCAAACTGTCGCGCGCGCTGCGAAAATAAATGATAAATAAATCGAATTTTCGCTCAAACATCTCTTACAGCTAATAGGTTGTAAATGTTCATCCAGTGATTACTTTCTGTAAGTTTCATCAAAATCTGTAGTGTGGTTCATGATCTATTTTGCAAAAAAAAAACACTAGTTCAGACCTACCTCCAGAGTTCAGGAGGCCGGGCTGTGACAGAGTGAGTCTGAGCAGAGGAGCCTTTTTTCGGACACATGAGCTGGGAACGGTCGGTGGACCCTAGCGGCCGAAAGTGGTACTGCTCCATTTTTTTCGTCAGAATGAATGGAAACTGTCATATCTCAGCCAAAAAATAGTCTAAAAATATGGGGGAAATCCATAAATATGTCGCTTTGCCCCATAAGTAGAGCTGGGCCATATCATATCGTTACCGGTTTTACCGGTATAAAAAGCTTGCCCGGCCAAAAAACTTATATCATGATATGCTAATTTCATGACGTAATACGTAAGGGTGCCCCGCCCCCTTAACAAACGAGCGCGCTTCAAACTAACAAACTGAACTGCGCACCTCCCCTCCCCTCCACCATTCTTGCTCGCTAAAATGCTAAAAACAAACAAACGCGTCTCAGCTTCTCTTCCCCCTTAAACTGCAGGTAGAGAGAGCTCAAATGCCTCCCCCTCCACCCCGCTCTGAGCAGTTGGTGGTGTGTGTCTGTCGCCCCCGCTGAACCGTCTTACAAACACGCGCGGCTCCACGGACCAAGGTAATCAGAGACAGATCATCTAAAAAAAACGAAGTCTGGTCCAGACTTAGCTTTTTTAGATTTTTCTACCTGGATTATTGAGCATGCATCAGGGTGTGCAGAGACAGATCAGTTTTTAAAAAAAGAATAATTCCTGCATGAATAGATAAGACTTTTTCAATCTAAATAACATATCTTTTTTTTTTATACTTGGGAGACTGAATACTTTACTAAATAAAGTAATTTCAGTAAAATTACCCCTTGTTTTTTTTTTAAATATGCATTATACTGCAAAGCAACATGTTAAGTTAAAGGTGCACTATGTAACTTTGTAGTGCAGTCTGTAACTTTTCTAACAATATATTTTTAACATATTTCTTCACTCTGTCACTATCTACTGACAGACTGATGTTAGACAAAGTAATCTCTGAAAAAAACTATAGTCCCCTTGCTTCTCTATCAGCATTTATAAAAACACTAAAAACACAGAGTGACCCGCCGTTAACCAGCCAATAAAAACAGAGCTTGAATTTGAATCAGCCAATAAAAACAGAGCTTGAATTTGAATCAGCCAATAAAAACAGAGCTTGAATTTGAATTTCAGCAGAGCAAGGTGGAGCAGAGCCATATATGGCTCTGAGGGGGAGGGATCAGATTGCTTTGTCTGTTGAAAATGTTTCTGTCAGGTTTAAACCCCAAACATTATTAAAACACCACACTGTAAAACAGAGAAGACACAAGAGATGAGTACCTTTTTCTTGCAAGGAGAGCGGCTAACCCACTCTGTTTATTTTCTGCTCTCCTTTGCCTTTTATTGAGTTTAGGAATGCCCTGGTTACATTTGTCTCACCGCTAAAGGAGGGGGGAAAAACCGGTTGAGACTGATTCACAAATAGGTACACGTCAACACATAGCTATATGTCAACATATAGGTACACGTCAACATGTTGAACAACATTCTTCCAGATGTAGTGGAAAACAACTGCACTATTTCCACAGCCAGTTTGCTCCAGGGTATGTTGCCGGTCGAACAGGATTCCTGCACACAAACTAATCACAGGCATTAGTGAAAATAAGAACACATGTTGTCTACTTTTAAGAGGGATTAGTTTAAACAATATAAATGTGATAATATGTATTTACAATAAACCCAACATTTCCCTCCTGTTTATCACATTTGCAGGTTCTCCAGTCGCTCAATAGCATCTTCAATAGATTTTCTGCTATGAGGTCATCTACAAGAAATGTTTACACTCAGAGGTTAGCCCTTAGTTGCCTGGACAAGGGTTATCATCATCTGAGTCCAGGGCAGAATTAGGTTCAGGAAAGTGGATCTCATAATCAGTTAAATCATCAGTATTTTCATTAACAGGAAGCAGCGTG
The DNA here is from genome assembly GCA_038048925.1 of Garcialebias charrua. NCBI lineage: Eukaryota > Metazoa > Chordata > Actinopteri > Cyprinodontiformes > Rivulidae > Garcialebias > Garcialebias charrua. The sequence goes on from JBBPBX010050765.1 coordinate 17,671, forward strand.
TACAGCTGCTTTTCCAGGGGAGCAATAGCTGTGTTAATAAGGTTTTTAAACATCGCTTTGAAACAGGGACAAAGACATCCACACAAAATCAGTATTGCTGCAAGCACTACTATGGGGGCGAGTACGGAGGAAATGAGGCCACTCCATCTGCCAAAATATTCCCCAAAGGGGTCCCACATGGAGGTGTCAACCCCAGAATGGTCTTTCATTTTGACACTAAGTGCACGCAGTCCATTCAAAACTTTGGTCAGGTTGCCATCTGTTGCCGTGTTGTTGGGCACAAGAGTGCAACCTTGTTGACCAAAGATGGCACAAACTCCGCCTTTTCTCTGCCAACACCATGTCCACCGCAATGCGGTTCTGGAAAGCCATTTAAAGAGGTAGCTGACAACTGCTCATGTACCGCCTCAAATCCAGCCACAGTGTAGTTGCTCAATCTCTGAATGTTGTAGTGGATGCAATTGATTGACCAGTAGTGTTCTGAGGCAGTCTGTCAAAAAGTCTCTCATCCCCACACCACCACCAGATGTCACTGCGAGACTGTGGTTTAAATTTACTTTTAACTGTGATAACTGTTTCACAAACATTTCTGACCCTTAAAAAATATAAGTGCTCTCCCTTTTAACAAAATTTATTTGTATATTTACAGGCAATGTATTTTTATTAGCCCTATACATAAAAAGCAAAAATGCTATAATCAACCAAGTCATAGAACTTCAATATCTTTAGTTTCTGAAACAACATGTTTGATGGATATCTATAATTTTATTTTATTTTTATTTTTATTTTCTATCAATGATGACACCCAGGAACTTTACCTCACTAACTCTATGAATCTCAATTCCATCTACTGTAAATGGTGCATCAACATTCCTTTTACTATTACTGAATATCATGTAAAATGTTTTTTCCAAATTTAACGATAATTTATTTAGGTGAAACCAATTTTGTATTTTACAAATTCTGTCTGTATCTTTTCCAACAATCGTTCAATGTCATTACCCAAACAAAAATGTTGTGTCATCGACAAATAAAACACATTTAAGGAGTTCTGACACATCTACCAAGTCATTCACATATAGATTAAATAACTTGGGTCCAAGTACAGAACCCTGCGGCACTCCACATGTAATGTTACAAAGTTCAGATCTGACATCATTTATTTGAACAAATTGTTTTCTTTCTTTCAAGTAACTATTAACCCATTGTAATGCTGGCCCTCTAATACCATACCTATACAGCTTTTCAGGAAGAATTTTGTGGTCAATAGTATCAAATGCCTTCTTTAGATCAACATAAATACTAACGCAACTCTTTTTCTGGTCAACAGCAGTTGTTATTTGTTCCATTAATTCAATAAGAGCCATTGATGTTGAAGTATTAGATCTAAATCCATATTGACTGTTACTTAATACATTCTGTTTAATGATAAATCCGTCCAATCTAGTTGCAAATAACTTCTCCAAATTTTGGAAAACTGTGGTAACAACGATATTGGTCTATTAACACGCATTTTTACCAATAAGATTAGAAATGCTACGGCTGTTAAACCTTTATTTTGGTCTGTGGTCCTCATAATGCTGAAACTAGGTTTTCTTCCTAGTAGCTCACAGAGTTGTGGACAATCTTCACCGATTTGAGATGACTGTATACTATAAATACAGCCCCCTTTGTACAACGGGCTCCCTCTGTGAGCTGAATGAAGAATTCCTAATTTCAGTTCTAATTTCCTATTTTATTTAAACTGTATACCAAATTATGAGGATCACAAAACACAAAAGTACAGTTTAGGCGAAGTTTAGGCAAAAGTAGCTAATAAAAAGTCTATTTTAGTCATTTTTGCTCTCAGCAATCAGTTTATTCATCCTTGTTTTGAATCATAAGTTTGCAATGGTTTAAGTGGACCCACACAAAAATTTTTTGAATAAGAGTTGAATCCATAAGTTGTGTATAGTTTTTCCACTAATCCTATACATCCCTCCTGTTGAGACATGAGTCTTCCATGGCTCAATATTGCTGCGCATTTATAGAGATTTTTTGGTAGGATTGGTTTGTTTTCAGGACAAGTGAAAAGACCATCTGTTTGTTTGGTTCCTTTTGAGAGCCACATTTTTTGTTCATTTAGAGGTGCTTGTTGCTGCATTTCTTCCTGTTTACTGCTTGCAAATCTTGCACCACCCTCCAGTCGGAAGAGGGTGGGGCCTTTTTTACTGGAAAAATAGGCGTGTTACAAGGTGAGTCATAGCATTCCACAAGCACTCCTGCTTTTAGTAAATCTTTTATCACTGGACTCTGTGTCATCAAACGGGTTTATTCACTAAACTCTTGGTCATGTGTTCATTCAGTTTGCACTACTTCTCATATTTGCACTAATGTTTGTATTACATTACTGCCTATAGTCATACTACTGTTTACATTCACTGTTTACATTTATTAATACTGTTTACATTTATTACTACTGCTTTACATTTACACTACTTTTATCTATACTACTGCAGATACATATACAGCATTCTCTGACTACCCTTATCTAAGGATGCCAAATGTGCCTTATGTGCCTCACTGCATATGTCACTTTGCCTCTATACCAACATCAACTACCTCATACATATACTGTGTACATTAACTTATATGCTGCTGTGCCACTCTTTGCAAATGTCAATGCTAGAAACTTCAGTTTATTTTATAGATTTACGTTTTTATACTTTTCATACTACTATGCAAAAACTCAGGACAGTATTACACTTTTATTATTTCATTTTATGCTTATGTGTTCCATAAATTCCATGATAGCCATTGACATAGTTTTGTTTTCTAAATCCATATTGACTCTCACTCAAGATATTTTGTTTTTCAATGAATTCATCTAATCTTAGCACAAATAATTTTTTCTAAAATCTTCGAAAACTGTGGCAATAGGGATATTGTTCTATAGTTGTTGAATATACAGTACCTTGTAGCGACTAAAATCCTATATTTTAGGCTACAGGTTGTTATAGGAGGCGTTGGTCTTACGTGCGCTCAATTCAAATTCATAATGCCGATCCTCAGTTTGATTTATAATAAAATCATTTATTATCCAAGCAAGTCCATTGTCTTACTGTTTCTGTTTACATCCAGTCTACATAAATTCGACATCAATCCTTGTTTCAAGCACATTAGAAACCTGTTTGCCTCTTCCCATCAACAACACCTGAACAGATTCACACCTGCTCTTAAGTAGCCCATCCCCACTCAGACACTCAGAACTCAAAATGAAGTACGCCCCCTGATGGTGATAAACACAGGAGGGATAAATGGCTCCTACATACCTTTATCACCATCTTTAAAGAGAGATACTATTTTAGCAGTTTTCATATTTTCTGGAAATGTTCCTGTCGAAAATGATAAGTTACATATACTGTATATGTAAATGGCTTAATGATATGACTCATGATATTCTTCACAAGCTTCATGTCCATATCAACCCAGCCTTTGGATCTCTTGTCTGAAAAAGTTTTAACCACATTCATTAATTCTTCTTTGTCGATTTTCTTAAGAAAAATACTATTTATACAGTTAATAATTGAGTGGTTCACTGTATCATTTACCTTAGGTATTGTATCTGCAAGGACTGATCCAAACGGATTACATCCGTTTGCAATTTCAATGTCGTCATGAATTTCATCATTATCCTTTACAAAATGTTGTGAAATACCCATCTTTGACCTATGGTTCTTCAAAACATCATTCATCACTCGCCATGTAGCTTTCATATTTTCGATATTTCGATAGGATTTTACAACTTTTCACTGACGTTTTTCTCTTTCTGTTCGGGTTGAAGCGGCTGCTTCAACAACGCGCCCGGACAGAAAAAGCTGTGACACAAAACGTGCGTGGTGACGTCGCTGTTACGCAGCGCTCACTCCAGCAGCAGACGTTAGCGGTTGCAGGCTAAAAGTTAAGCTTGTCTCCAAAGTGCGTTAAGTTTTCGCTTCAAAACGAGTCAAATGAGTGCTCATGACCGTCAGAATGTGACTGAACAAAGTTTCACAAGCGAAGAGAAAGCAGACGACATCACTGATGAGAGGAAAGACTAACGTAGTTCGGTTTTGTTAAACTGCAGGTTTCTTCTGCAGCGAGTCCTACTCGGTTTCTTTATTTTTCAAAACGTGACGGACAGTCGTTCTAACTAGCTGTGGAAACATCTACTTGTTTAATCTGAAGAGTTTCCACTCGATAGAATATGATGAGAGTCAGAAGATGAAGAATAAAGTTTGAGCCAACGTTTCCCTGAAACTACGACGTAAACAAACAGCCCCAGCGCTGCATGTTTTTTATTTATTTATTGAAAACAAAACGGATTCATCAGAATAAAAAGAAAGAAAAACACTGAATGAAAGGGTGCAGAAAGACGAAAATAGTGTTATAATATCTGCCCCTTGTTCAAAAAACACAAATAACTACAAACAACAACCTTCACTTCACCTGCACCACACCTTCCCAACAACTTTGATTTAATCATCTTTTAAAACATATAAATAGTTTTATAAATGTTTATGATGATATCAAGTCAACACAATCCTGTTTCCTGATTTACAACTCAGCTCCTTCAACTCAGCTCCTTCAACTAGTTCTAAATGAAGATTTTACAAACATTTCCATTCCCTTCAGGGTTTAATAACTTTTTAAAGAATATGTAATTGAATATTTGGGGGTAATATTCTCTTTCTTGTCCTATACATGACCTGTAAAATACTACGCTCAACCAATCATAACACCTCAACAACTTCAATTGATGAAACAATATACCTGTTGGGTGACCACAGCACTTCCTAATAATAATTCTTACAGCTCTTTTTAGTAAAATAAAAATAGGATTTGTAAAAGCTTCGCACGCCTTTCCCCAAACCCCAACACAACAGACTAAATACGGAACAACCATTACATCACACAACATATTCAAAACTTTGTCATTCAAAAACTATTTTACTTTATACAATAATATAACTGATTTTGTTATTTTTATTCTTAAGTAATTTCCATGAGATTTCCATGTCAGCTCCTCATCAATAACAACACCCAAAAGTTTTATTAACTATGAAATTCAATGCTGTAAATTTTAAAGTTCTTGTTTAAAGTTAAACTCAATAATCCAGGTACCAAATCCAATAATTCTCAGTTGGGTCATCTGGAGAGTTCTTGTACCACATTGTAACATGGAGGTCATCTGGTGGCACCTGGTCTTGAACTTGGACAGTGCTTTTTCCCTCATCCAGGAGTTTAGCTCCCGTTGTAGTTGGGGGTTTGTTTGGCACATCTAATTTAAACAGGTAAATATTGAGATTGTACAGCTTACATTTTCCATTTGGCTTGAATTTATTAAGACTGTAAATCATTTGAAAGGGTAGTGCATGTGATGCAAACTCAAGCTTATATATACACACCAACATTAGTATAAAATGGCATTTTATAATTAATAAATCTATTCATTGTAAAGTGCTAGGCAAAAACTATTAAACTGCTAGATAAATCTAAAAATATCCAGTCTCAGTGTTAGGCTGCAATGTTAGTTTAAATACTACCAGTGAGGTTATGGGTCATTGCGGGGTTCCAGTCTCCCACGGATCCTTTTGACCTGGTCCGTATTTTATCTCTAGAGTCTGATGGTTCATAGGTAGGTGGTGGCTCGTTTGGTGGTGCAGTTGGGTCTATGTTTCTGTCACTGTCTGCATGAGTCATTGTCAGTTTAGTTCTTTGTTCCTCATGTCTATAGTTACTATCATTCACACTGATTTCACCATTAACCGCTTCCCTTAACAGGTAGTTATAATAAGTGGTGTCAAAAGTATTCACATTCATTACTCAAGTAGAAGTATAGATACTGGGATTTAAAAATACTTCTGTAGAAGTAGAAGTATCAACTCTAGCTTTTTACTCAAGTAAAATAAAAAGTACTGGTTTCAAAACTACTTAAAAGTATAAAAGTAAAAGTAGCGTAAGAAAAAGCAACAACAAAGACAAATGCTTAGGCCGCACCACACATACTATTGTATAAAACCTCACCTCCCCCATTTTTTAGACTATTATATTGTTAATGTTGAAAAACTAGGGGTGCACTAAGCTACCTGTCTTAACTGCATATATGCCCATTGAAAATAGACACATTTAAATGCAAATTTAAATATATTAAAATAACCATATAGGGGTATTATTGAGCATAACCATATGTTTCATGGAGTCACAATGTGACTGTAATTACTCTTCCTGGCCGCCATAGAGGCGCTGTGACTCTTAAGGCCGCGTTGACTACCGCTAATTCCGTTAGCTTGAAAACGAAGACGGTGAAAAATCAACTTTTGGGATGAGTTTTAGCCTGGATGTGACAATCGCTTAAACAAACGTTCTGTTAAGAAAATAATCGATGTGTTTAAAATGTTTAGAAAAGGTTCTGTGAACTTTTAGATATTAAATGCACCGGACTTTTTCCTTTTTTTTCTATCTGGCTGACGTCACTACGTCGATGTGTCGTTTGTGTTGCATTTAGGGACGTGCGTGCAGTCGGACGTTTGTGTTCTCCCGAAGTCTAAACGCTCTAAAACCCCTTTAAATATCTCAAAACACCGCGGTTAAACAGTTTCTGACGATATTTCATGCATAGAACGAACAAGTCAGACAATCTGTCAGTATTGTGCTAACAAAACTGAAATTTGACGACCAGCACCGCGTGTCACGTGATCGCTTTGAATCGATCACACCAGTGTTGCCAGATTGGGCGGTTCACCATTTGGGCGGTTTTCACTCTCTACTTAGCGGCTAAAAATAGCTTCGGGCGGGTGGTGATAATTTGGGCGGATTTGGAGTCAGATCGGCGGTTTCTGAGTTAACTATTAAATGAATTTCAAACAATCATTCATCATTATTTCATAGCTCCTCTGATCTTTCTCCATCACTGATTGGCTATTGTCATCTGCCAGGGCGATCCCAACAGAGAACTGGTGAGGCAGTTAGTGGACGCCTCGTTGAGTGGGCTGGTCCGTAGCGGCGGTACGTCAGAGCGGCCGCCATATTGGATGTGGCAGAACTGCCGGTCAACTGATAGAAGGAAACGGACTGAACTTCATAAAGCACCGTTTTACAAAGTGTTTTATGCCTGTCATTCACACACACCGTGTGAATGACATTTGGACATATA
>JBBPBX010050766.1:0-24844 GCA_038048925.1 Garcialebias charrua
CTAAAGTGTGCTTAATGATGTATAGCCCTTTTGTTTTGCATATTTATTTGATATTCATGAAGTGTCCGAGCAAACTGACTTGACATGCGTCTCCATGGTGATAAATTATTAAGAGCTCTTTTCAGTGATGCAGTTGAAAAGCAACTTCATTAATAATGAACAAGTCTGTGTACTCTTATAATTGTGTTATTTTCCCTGGAAAGTTTGTGTGCGGCAGCTCTCAATCTCCTTTTTTGTTGTGTGGCTTTAATGTGGACATTGGCCAGCACTTAGGAGCATGTTCTTTAAATGGGGCTGTTTGTTGGAACTTTCCAATATAATGGGAATTTGTCTGGTTGCTTTAGTTGCTGTTAGCACAGAAGCTGTATGGACTAACACACAATACTTGAACACATTTGACTTTGTTTGCAAGTGCCCTGTTGGCCTCTTGTACTCATCTTTTTTGGATGATTCCAGTTAAATGGGCAGAAATGTCTTTCTTGTTTCTGCTCTGACACTCTGATCTTTTCTTTCCGTTGGGATTAAGCCCTTGGATCACATGCCAACCCTTGCCCTATTGTGAGGCTAAATGTTAAACCCTTGGAATAATGCTGTTGCTCAGAATTTGGAACACAAAACAGCGCACGGCCATGAAATAGCTGTAGTTTCGTCAGTTGGATGTGTGAATGCCTGTTTTCAGCAGAGCAGCTCCAGTGTTGGTTTACAGAGGGTTGAAGAGGACATGTGGAATATGTGTGAAAGGATGTCCTGTTGAGTGAGAGCCATCCAAATCAGTGCCAGCTCCCTGCCTCTCTACATCTCTCCCTTCTCCAAAGTTTTCAGCAATTTCTCTTCTCTCATCTTTTTTCTTTTTCATTTTTAAGAAAAATAATCTAAAACACACACTTTGCTCATTGTCTCTCACGTGCAAACACCCACCCACATAATCTGCTTCCCCATTTTTCTATTTTCTACATCTGCTGCTTTTCTTTTCTCTCATTGATCAATTATACAGATGCTTAATGTTTTCTTCCTTCTGTAGAAAGCGACCAGAGCATCTATCATCCTCTGGAGGATGGTGGTGATGGTGGGGAGGCTGTGAGCCCCATGGTTCGCTCCACAGCAGAACACTCATTCCTCTGGGCTGGAAGGACGCCAGTCGACTAGGGATCAAACCTTGGCCCTCATCCCAGCAGCAGGCTTCAGCGGCTCCCTCCCTTCGCCACCAGATCTGGGCCACTTCCACGTGGGCCAGCAGCAGGCCGCTTTTTTCTTGGTATCTAATCTGTTGTTTGTTCTCACAAGTGAGCAGACAGGGATGTTTGGGAGAAAAAAAACACTATAGTATCAGAGAAAAAAGCAAAGACTCTGTGGCCTTAAATGTGAAATTTGGCATTCAAATTTTAGCTAAGTTAATTAAAATTGTAGTGTTTCTTGGGGAAATGTATATAACCCTCTGCTTTTAGACTAAAAGCATCATAAGGGACAATGTTATGGTTGTTTTGGTCAAACAGCGCACAATCTCATGAATTAATAAGATATCTCAAGAAGTGTTGGTGCTCAGAGAATGTGTTGAGGATTACTCCCACATATTACCACACAAAATGTTACGCAATATCTGTAAACTTGACTGAGTTAAAGCCATTTTTGAGTTGGCTAAGGGTGATAAACTGCGTTGGCCATCTTCAATATAGATTAAGTTGAAGTTTTAAGAATGTTTAAGGATTATTTCAAGTGCATTTGCAAAACTGACCAAGTTATAGCCTTTTATGTGTTTTCCAAGGTCAGTTGGTTGTGGTGGACATCTCACATTGAACAGAGTCCATAGTCAGTCAGTTATAGACATGCATTGTTTGATCATTTTCTGGTAGATTACCGGTAATTAGAATTTGTCATGTGGTTCATGAAACATCTTGTTAACAGACGCACACAACTGACTCCAATAAGTCAATGGCAAAGTTTTAAGAAGAGATCCAGTTTGATCAATTAGTGCTCGGAATGGGGAATATGCTCAGCCACTATCCCACCAACTTTTAGCCCCATGTTTGTTCATTCATTCAACCTTTATGTATACAGGTTAATCCCACTGAGCATCGGGAAATAATTTACAAGCGAGACCTGATTTTAACAAAGAGTAATGACAACAGTGGACAACGAAGACAACAACAGACAATCATAAAGGATGCTGAAAGATTGAGAATAACAAGTGAAAAATAAAATGGGATTAAAAATGAAACAAAACCCAGCTAGGTTGTAAGGCAATGTAGAAAATTAAAACAGGAACATGTCTGCATTGGGTTTTCCCATGAACTTAGCAGATGTTTGAAGCCACTTAGAGAGTTCAAGGTTGAGACCTTCAGATCTTTTTGTAAGATATTCCAGGAAACAGGAGCAGAGTAGGAGAAGGCCATTTTGCCTAATTCAGTCCTCTTTAGGGAACACTGCATGTAATAATGTCCTGAGAGTGCACGCTGTAGCTGCACTCATGCAGTGACATGTAGGAGGAGATGTATGAAGGCAACAGACCAAGAGTGATTTAAAGATTAAAATGTACCAGTGAGAGAGTCTACGTGAAGTTAATGATGTCCAGTTAACCAGTGAATACAGGGTGCATATGTGGGTACGGTAGTTACAGCCAGTTATGGACATTAGTGCATCGTGAAAGACAGCGTCCAACATCTGTAAGGTGCTTGTAGGAGCGTTCATGTAAATAATGTCACCGTACTGTTGTCAACGAAGTGACATTGGCAAACATTTTTTTGGTTTGAAAAAGGTCAATTAACTGTGGTGGCCAAACTGAAGCCAGTTGACTTCAAAAGTTTATAAGTTGTAACTATACTTCCAGTTAGACTGTCTGAAAAAAAATCAGTCAATATGTCTACTGGTTTATAAATATTTTGCTAATGCTACAGGCAAACAGTCACACACAGTGTGACATCAGTAAAATGCTTCAAAATGCTTCATTCAGTTCAAATGTTTAGAGAGGTTAGGTCTTCTGCAAACATGAAGAGGCTGAAAATTACACTGAGTAAAAGAACAGGAGACCAGAAAACCTTTTTACGATAAATGTCTGAGGTGTTTGGTGAAAACCAACAGCGGACAAGCAAAGTGTGAGTGAAAAAGAACCTCCCCTCATCAGCACCTCGGTCGTCACAGAAGGCAAGAGAAGTAAGACGGAGTTCATTATTGAAACTGACTCAATATTTTATCACCTTGCAGATACATTTCTGCCCGACCAATTCCGCTGACACAAAATTCTGAGATGAGAGGATAAAATTCAAGAGGAAAATTCTCTCAGTCAAAACATTGCTGGCCTCCTGGGGCCCGTGATGCTTTAAGGGGATGTTTTCATATTGCACAACCTGCCTGGATTCTGATACATTTAGGGTGGGGGGGATCGTATTAGCAAATAAATAATGCATAATGAAAACCTTGTGGGAAGCCTTAACTGTCAAAACACATTAGGTTCACATCCAACAGCAAAATGACAAGTTTGAATGTAAAACACCCATAAAGCCAAAACCACTTCTTTTTTTTGCAAACTACATCAGAGCTAACAAATTACAGTATTTTTTTGCTTTCTCAGTACAATACTGATATACAGAGCAGCCACATCCAAAAGGTTAACAAGTTAAACTTGATGCAATGCCTGTGTGTGTGTGGATGATTACAAGAGTGTGTAATCAATAGACACAGACAGTTACCAATGCCTGTTGGAGGCATTCTTGCCTTAGGGTTAATAAAAAAGCAAAGCTGCGTAGAAAAATTGTGGTAAAAGGTTGTGTGGCGATATGTGAAAGCAGTGGTGTTGGAGAAAGAGGGGGTTGAAGGTTTACTCAACGCTGCAATGAGAGTGAAATAATGATTCTGGCATCCCTGCAGATCAGCAACACCATAACCTCTGCCTACATGTGCTCAGTCTGTGTTTGTGCGCTCACAGGCACGGCTGCAGCCCTGAAAGTGCACGGGGAAATGGCAATTCCCAGCTGTCAGGCTGACCTGCAGGTTAGCTGCTGTACTTCTGCCTGACCGGCTGTAAAATTAGGAGCAAACAAGGTGCATTTTAAAAACAAGGGCTAGGATCCGGAGCCGCATCTCCCAGGAGTGAATAATTCATATTAAAAACATCACTCACAAAAAAATGCTAAAAATATGCCCAGAGCTCCAAAGACCCAATCATGAGCCGAGCTCAGCAAGTTTTATATATAAAATTTGATGCAGAAACACAGAAGCCTCTCACTTAGGTGATTCTGATATAAGTAGTTCCTGTAAAAAAAAAAAAAGCTAAAGGATTTCCCTTTACAGGGAACCCCCGTGTTACGAACGAGATCGGGACCTAAGAACGGTTCGCAGCTCGATCCGTTCGTAGGTAGGGGGTGAAAATTATATTTAAAAAAAAAAATTATTCATTCATTCATTCATTCAACCTTTATTTATCATGCTAACGGAGCGCGCGCACACATTTAAGCATGTAAAGTAGTGTACTGTAATGTTAAACATTGCTATTCACATTTACAGAATAAATAAAAATATATTTTCTTACTTTGAGATGGTCAAAGCCGACATCTTAGGTTGCCATGCGTTGATTGTTGTCGGGCCGAGCAGCGCGGGGCCGGCAAGCCACCGCAGCTGCTCCAGGCCTGTGTTAGCTAGCTGGCTAGCTTCTGCTAGCCAAGCCATGAGCTAGTGTTGGAGCGGCGGCGCGATCAATCTGCAGCTTCTGCTGCTCCAGCCGCTGCTCCAGCCTGAGACGTCCACAGAGCTATTCCAGCTAGTAATTAATCCACATGATGCGATCCTGGTCACCAGTGTTCAAAAGGCCGGCTCCCGTGTTAGCTCCAGTGTTAGCTCTGGAGCTAGCCAGGCCGGAGGTGTAGCCAGGCCGGCCGGAGGTGTTCGCACGGCGGCCTGGCACGATCGGCGATAAATCCGCTGCCTGAGACATCCACAAAGTTCACAGAGACGTTTCCAGCTAGTAATTAATCCATATGAAGCCATCCTGGTCACCAGTCTTCGTCCAGCTCTCGGCAGCTAACCTAAGATGGCGTCCGGTCCGGTGTTCTACATTAATTTGTGACCGGAGACCCCAGTGACTGAACCTTAAATAGCGTCCGGTGTTCTACATTAATTTGTGACCGTGTAAACTGAAGACCTACTTCCTGTTTCCCAAAATTGCTCAAAAATTGCTCAAAAATGATCAGAAATGATCTTTTTTATCATAATTATTATTTATAAAGCCTTTAAAACAACCAGAGCTGCAACAAAGTGATGTACACATGAAATTAAGAACATTTAAACACAAAAAAAAAAAAAAAAAAAAAAAATTTTTTTTTTTTTTTTTAATTCATATTTTTATTAAATATGATATGTTCGTAAGTCCCGTGGTTCGCAGGTCGATGGGGTCGTAGGTCGGGGGTTACCTGTAGCTTTAAAAGGTAATCCACCTCTTCCAGAAATAGGAGCGCAAAATGATGGAAGTGAATTTTTCAGATTTGTATGGTTTTATTTTTGAATAGGAGGCAAATACAGAGTGGCAATGCTTTTGTTTTTGTTTGTACTGTTAGCAAATATTTCATAAACCCCTTTTAATTAAGCTGTTACACTGTACCCGGTAATCATCAGGTTGACAACTGATTAACTTTTGGTGTCAACTGTATGTTTTAGTGTATTTTTCTCCAGTAAATACACTAAATTTAGTCTCTTTGCAGCTGAAACTGATTCTAAACTTGTACTCTGAGCACTGATTAATCAAACAACATCTCAATTTAAAAATTGGCCATTAACTTTCTGAGCCAAATATGTCGGTTAATAAAATATTTCCTGAACCACAGCATGGATTTTAATGAAACTTTCCAGAAATATGCATTGAATAGATTTTTACAACTGATTACTTTTGAAGTGAATTCAATTCAAGATGATTGCCACATCCAGCTGACCCAAGAATACACTAAATTGACCATTATTTATTATTTTACAGATATTGATGTTAGGCTGATTGGTAACTTTAAATTGTCTCTAGGTGTGAGTGAGAGAGTGAATGGTTGTTTGTCTGTCCCTGTGATGGACTGGAGACCTGTCCAGGGCGTCCACCACCTCTTGCACAGTGATGGCTGGACATGGGCACCAGTGACCCATGTGACCCAAAAGGAAGAAAAAACAGGTTAAAAATAATGGATGGATGGAGTTTAAAATGTGTTTGTCAATAGTAGATCACTGACCTTAATACACATTTTAGGTGCAACACATAATGTGACATCTTAGCTCAAACCTTTTTCCATAACTGTTAGAATCAATCATGTTTGTTAGTAAAATAGCTCATCTCATTGGATGAATATCAACGAAAGTCTCATTGACTGTCCATCTACAACGGGTTAACCTTTGATGTCAAACACGTACAAACATGGCTGCCACAGCAATCAAACCTTAACCCACACAAAAACGTCTCTGTCTCAGTGAATTTTACAGCTGTTACGAAACACGTTGATGTCTAACAAACAGCTTTGTGGAGTTTTGCACTGCACCCAAGAAAATAATGAAACTCTTACTTTTCCTCTGGAGAACATCCTCAGAGTAGTAGCAAACAGGGAAAAGGTTGATGTCACAACAATATACCATTTTTGTGGGTAATGCAGCTTTGTTATGTGCAAATGGATGAGGCTTGAATCAGCAACATTTTCATTGAGCCATTGGGGTGAGATAAAGGGACCCGGGCCCCAATATCAATGGTGCATAAAAAACAGAAACCACATCTCAGCCTTTTATTCTAGTTAGAGGAAATGAATTATTGCTACACTTTACAAATGCTATATGTGACTATCAGTGCACCACTAAAATAGGTCAATAGATTGTGTGTACGTCTAATCTTTGATCAGATGGTCTTCTCATGCAGGGCTATTAATGTGCTGATCCACTAATGAGCTTGCTCTCTTAATGCAATGGCCTTCTAAATGTGTCCGTCCCAGTAATTTAATAATGGCCATTTCATGCTACTCTGACTTTTCAAACAGCTTGCTCGGGGCAGCTACAGGGACTTGTTATTGATTGAAACTCCTAGGCTGGCTGGCCTCGGCTGTGGGTGAGAGAGACTGATCAGCCTGCTTCTCAGAGTCCAGATGCAGCCACCCCCACACTCCCACCTCGCCACATGCTACTCATAAACGCACAAACATGCAACATAGGCCCACAAAGGACAAGCGTGTACTCACACGTTCATTTGCAGATTCCGCTGAGAGAGCTGCTGCACCAGGCTTGATCAGTGGAGCGCAGATGGAAGCTATAAGCAGAAGAAGAAAAAAACAGCTAGTGGAGGAAAATGTCACAAGATTCTGAAATGAAGACATGAGACCTCTTCTGTGGCCTCTGGTTCCCCTATACCTTGAAGTGCAACTCAACCTATACAGTAATCACAAGGGCTTGATGCCTGTGTGTAAGGAGTAATGAGGATGAGAGATAAGAAAAAGAGTGATGGGGGTCAGGCAGAAGTGTTGCTGGCAGCCCTTACGGACCTCACACACCACCCTGTACCCCCCTGACAAGCTGTCCAGGACACTGTTTGTTTGCTCAAGATGATAAATAATTTGGCCTGCATTGACATGGATTAATGGGACCCTTATGCCCCATTTTCCTCCCTGTGCATTCAGTCTCAAATGTGCTTGGTTCTTCAAACTTGTTCACCATTAATGACCAAAATATGGGAACTTTATATTAGCTCTTATAGTTTGGCACCTGGACATTTACAGCAGTACTTGCAGATTAATACAGAGCTCAAAATATACTTTTGAAACTAGTTCTATCCCACACACAAAAAAAAAAAACACTTTAAGTCTAATTTTGTTCTTAAGTTTTTCCAGTAGCACCAGACATGAACTAAATAGCAATTAAAATGTGTGCTAATCAAAGGGGAACACAAATCAGTTGGATGCCACAGTAAGCCTACAAAGGCAGTAAAAGTTTTAATAACGGTAAACTATAACATCTATTTTAAAGTCATCTAATTTATTTTAAGAGTCAGAGAGAGAGTCAGAGAATCTTTATTGTCGTTTGCACCACATGTGGTACATGTGATGAAACAAGATTATGTACACAGGGTCCCAGTTACATCCAACAATAAAATGTAAAAGAAGAACAGTAATAACATCTAATATATGAACTAAGAAAAATATAAACTAAAAATACACTAAGCACTAATATCATAGAAAAACTTTACTTCAAACAGCAGCACGAACATGAGTCGTATGAGCATATGGTTACGAATGAACACAGCAACATGAAACAGATCAGCAGCAACATGAAACAGATCAGCAGCAATATTAAATAGATCAGCAGCAATATGAACAGATCAGCAGCAACATGAAACAGATCAGCAGCAATATTATGTAATCTTTCACAGTGATTATTCTGGTTAGATATTCATGAGTCTAATAACCTCAGGGTAGAAGCTGTTCCTCAGTCTACTGGTTCTACACTTGATGATCCTCAGCCTCCTTCCTGAGGGGAGTGGGGCAAAAAGTGTGTGTGCTGGGTGGATGGGGTCTTTCATGATGCAGGTGGCTCTCTTCCTGCATCTGGAGGTGTAAATGTCTGTGATGGTGAGGAGACTGACGCCAACAGACTTCTGTGCAGCCTTCACCACTCTCTGCAAAGCTTTCCTCTCTGCAACTGTGCAGCCTCCATGCCACACGTTGATGCTGGAGCACAGGATGCTCTCCACTGCACACCTGTAGAAGGAGGTGAGGACTGAGCTGCTCAGACCAGCTCGTCTCAGCCGTCTGAGGAAGTAGAGTCTCTGATGACCTTTCTTGATCAGGCTGGTGGTGTTGTTGCTCCAGCTGAGGTTATCATTCATGTGTACACCCAAGTACTTGTAGCTGGAGACCACTTCCACTGCAGATCCACTTATGTTCAGTGGGTGTGTTTGTTCCTTCTGAAGTCCACAATCATCTCCTTTGTCTTCTTCACATTCATGTGAAGGTTATTCTCCTTGCACCAGCTCTCCAGGTGTTCCACCTCCTGCCTGTAGCTGGACTCATCATTGTTTGTGATGCATCCCACCACCGCTGTATCATCTGCAAACTTTACAATGTGACAGCCTGGAGGAGTAGCTGCACAATCATACGTGAGCAGAGTGAACATGAGAGGGCTCAACACACATCCTTGAGGAGAGCCAGTGCTGAGGGTTGGAGGAGGAGAAGTTGTGGATCCTCAATGACTGTGGTCTGTTTGTTAAGAAGTCTAGTACCCAGTTACAAATGGAGGGGCTTAGTCTTAGTGTGAATAGTTTGTTCATCAGGGTTTGGGGGATCATGGTGTTGAAGGCAGATGTGGAGTCCACAAGTCTAATGGCCTCCTCTAAAGTTTTTTTTTTCTGGAAATAAGTTATGAATATTAATATCTTAACTGCAATGGATTGTACATTCAGCTTATTAATGAAAATAAAGTTAGTAGCAAAACCAAAGTGAAGTGGTGCTACCTCAAAAACATAAAACATTAGAAAATATTTTCACCGCCAAATTCACAATACAGTATTGTGTTATTATGGCAGCAATATTAAAGATTACAGCACCAGCTGCAGCAAACGTTGAACAGCTAGCTGCTGCTGCCACTATTTGCTCTTACAAATAACCACAGAAGTCTTAAAAAAAAGACATTGCAAAGTAACCAGGAATCAAAGATTAACAATTTTTTCATTCATTCAACCTTTATTTATACAGGCTAGCCTCGTTGAGCCACGGGGACTCATTTACAAGAGGGACCTGTCTCACTCACACCCAGGGTCAATTTAGAGTTACCAATCAGCCTAACATGCATGTTTTTGGACTGTGGGAGGAAACCGGAGCACCCGGAGAAAACCCACGCATGCACGGAGAGAACATGCAAACTCCACCCAGAAAGGCCCCCGGGCTGGGATTTGAACCGGGGACCTGCTCGCTGAGAGGCAGCAGCTCTACTAGTTGTGCCACAGTGCTGCCCAATATCGCACCTGTATGAATTACTAAAACATTTTAGAGCTTGGAGCAGTTCTAAAAGTCTAAGCAATCAGAATCATGTTTGTTGTGTGGAGTTGAAAAAAGAAGATTGCAATACTACCAACCAAAGACTATTTTAATTCCCCCATTAATAATCAGATGGGTGTGTGTTGAATGACTGTTGTTGTGAAGAAGAGAAAAAGAGTAAAATCAGATAAGATCAAATGGTGGAAGATGAAGAAGTAAGAATGTTATGAGAAATTCAGAGATGAGCTGTTAAAGGCTCTGGGTGGTAAGAAAGAGCTTCCAAATGACTGGGCTACTACAGCAACAGTAATTAGAGACATGGTTGGAAGGTACCTGGTGTGTCAGTTGGACAGAGAATTGATGATAAGGAAACCTGGTGGAGAAATAGTGAAGTGCAAAAAGTTATTCAAAGAAAGAAGTTAGCCAAGAAGAAATATGGCAGTGAGAGGACTGATGAGAGGAGACAGGAATATAAGGAGATGGGATGTAGAGCAAAGAGAGAGGTGACTAAGGCAAAACGCAAGGTGTGTGATACCTGTATATGGGAGGCTGGACAATAAAGAGTGTGAGAAGGACTTTTACCGATTGACAGAGGGATCAGGCTGGAAAGGATGTTCAGCAGGTTAGGCTTGTTAAAGATATAAATGGTAATGTTCTAACAAGTGCAGAGAGTGTGACGTGAAGATGGAAGGATGACGGAAGGATGACGTGAAGCAACTATGATGTTTGCAGATGACAGTGTGATCTGTGGTGAGAACAGGGAACAGGTGGAAGAGAACTTGGAGAGGTGGAGGTGTGCACTTGAAAGAAGATGAATGAAAATCAGCCATAGGAAGAACATGTGTGTGAATGAGAGGGAGGCTGGTGGAACAGCGAGGCTACAAGGAGGAGCAGAGGTCACAAAGGTTCAGGACTTCAAGTACTTGGTGTCCACTATCCAGGAAAATGGGGAATGTGTGAAATAAGTGAAAAAGAGAGTCCAGGCAGCACAGAGTGGATGGAGAAAAGTTTCAGGAGTGATTTGCGACAAAATGGTATCAGCAAAATGTCAAAGGAAAAATGTACAGGACAGAGTGACAAAGATGGATAAGATTAGAAATGAGCTCATCAGAGGTACAGGTTGAACAACTGGGAGATAAAGTTAGAAAGGTCAGACTGAAATGGTTTGGATATGTCCAGAGGAGGGACAGTGGGTATATTGGTATAAGGATGTAAGAAATGCAGCTGCCAGGAAAAAGACAAAGAAGAAGGCCAAAGAGAAGATATATGGATGCAATCAAAAAAGGCGTTCAATACAGGATCAACTGGACTTTATTTGTTGCAGAAAACGTTTCGACTTCTGTCCAGAAGTCTTTTTCAATTCTGAATGGAAGCTGTGAGAACGAGAAGTTTTATACAGGCTTACAAGTCACGCACCAACATATGAAATTGGAAACTGAAATAACACCACAAATTAACTAACATGCCCATTCTATTTAAATTGACAAAACGACACATCCCAGCTTAACAATATATGGATATATATATATGGATGCAGTTAGAGAGGACATAGAGGTAGATGGAGTGAGGATAGAGGATGCAGAGGACAGAGTGAGATGGAGGAGGATGACTCACTGTAGCAACCTCTGAAGAGGGTAAAGCCAAAAGAAGAAGAAGAAGATAAACTTACACAACAACAGTGGGAATGGATTGTTTTGTTAACTCATTCATTCTTTTTTTGTTTCATTCACAAATGTTTGCTGTAGCACCTTCAGCACCCCAAGTTTCTACAGTCAAAGTAGCAATTCAGTTTTGGCTCTACTCATAATAGCTCTTACTTATTAGCTCATCAGTCTGGTCAGAATTTAAAAAAGAATGCCAAACATGGGATCAATCAATAAGCAAACTACAACTGGTAATACATTAAATGTTCAAAAACTTTCCACATTATTTTCACAATTTAACAATATATGAACATAATGTATACACACAATTAAGATCTCAATACGGTACTATTAACAAGAATTACTTTATGACCATACCATGACAAAAGAGTTTTATTAAAATGGCGCTGTACACATTTTAAGCAGTGGTGACACAGGGATTGAGAGATGTTTTGTGAGCTTAGAACACAATAATAGTAAATGCCAAAAAATAATTACTGGTAGGCTGTGCACCTCACAGGATTTATGGAAAAGGCTGGCTTTCTTTGCACCTAAAAAGCCACCATGAAACACCAACATAATCTTCTAATGAACAAACCACTAAGCAAATTGCAAGGTGTTATGTTTTTGTCTATTATCCAGTTTTTTCTTTTTTTTTACTGGGGTGTTTCTTCTCAAACTACATTATTAGAGGCTCTTTAAAATATCTAAGATGTTTCTTGTTTCAATAATTAAACAGTGCACAGCTGAGGGCTCTCGTTATAACTCTTAATGTGCATGCCCTATGGCCTTTATCTTTGATCTCTCCTGCTGCTTAATGTGTTTTTGCATAATTTGAACTATAACAAGAAACTGTTGAGCTGCCGTATACCTCATTCCACACTCTCCTGTATTTTTCTTTTCTCTGTTTTTGCTCATTCACACAAAAACAGAAGCACATTTTTATGTTCAGCTGTTGCAAATCATGCATACAGACAGAACTATACACAACAACAAACTGCAGCACTTGGTATGCACATTTATTATTGTATTTGCATACATAAATAGCAACAAGGCACAGATATCTATTTGCATTTATAGATTTGGGTTCTTGTTTATACTCAGGAAAAACTAATAATGCAGAATGTATACTTCAAAACTTACAGCTTAAAGCAGAGGTCACATCACTACTAATATATGAGGGTTGACGAAGCATAGCTTTTATAATACTTGTTACTTATACTAATTACTTATTAGAGTATAATACTTATGTAATGTATCTGTTTGTTGAACATTTAATATGAAAACCAACAAGATTTGCACATTTATTTAAATAAATGAGCATACCTTCTGTAAATACTCAATGTACAAATGGGATTAAAGCGCAACTAAACCTCTAACAACAACAAAACATTAACTTGATGACCAGCTGCAATTGGTCATCAAGACCTATTGTGCATACCTTTTAACAAGGTTGGGTTCTTTTACAACTCAAAAATATTTTTGTTGTTAACTGTTCTGCTTTCTGGCCAAGTTGGAAGTGACTGCTTCCTGTCTGCGTTGATCAGAGTCAGAGTCAGAGTCAGAGAGTCTTTATTGTCATTTGCACCGCATGTGGTACATGTGATGAAAACGAGATTATGTACACGGGGTCCCAGTTACATCCAACAACAAATGCAAGAGAAAAACAGTAATAACATCTAGAATTAACTAAGAAAAACATCAACTATTAATACACTAAGCCTAATATAGTGGGAATAAACAGCGGCACGAACATGAGTTTGTATGAGCAGATGGTCACAGATGAACACAGATGAACACAGCAACAAGAAAACAGATCAGATCCCATATGGACCAATGTTATTGGCTATCTTCCAAGGCCTTACTGCAGGGCTATTCAACTGGTGGCTTGGGGGTCAAATCAGGCCCATAGGTGAGCTCTGTTCGGCCCACCAGTGGGTTCATATTTAAATAAAACTAGATTTTAAACTGCAAAACAAAATGTACTCAATAACAATAACTGCTGGATGTCTGGGCCTTGAGCTCCTGGCTTTCAGTAACTGTGACCCCCTAAGCAATTTACTGTAGTTGAATTGCCCTATTTTAATATATTTATAGCTTTTGGTTCTAAAAATCAGAGGTGGGGACTAATATGGTGGGGATTAATATTAAGACTTTAGACTTGACTTGAAAAAAGTTCAGAGACTTGTGACTTGACTTTGACTTTTACACCAATAACTTGGGACTTGACTTGGACTTGAACATGTTTACTTGAAAAGACTTGATATTTTCCCCTAAATCTAAAGTTTAAAACACATTAATATGTGTTAATTTTCATCATTCTGTATTAACAGACGCAGACCGCCCCTCTCTGTGCCATAGAGAGAGAGAGAGAGTTGCGACACACTTTGAACTAGCCAATACCTAGTCACGTGGTTCATGAGGGGCTACTGGCGCAACATAAAATGAAAAAAAAAAAAAAAACTTCCGAAACACCGAGAATGAACTACGTTCAATGCTGGAACCGCTGATGTTTGGAACTATTTGCGATTGCATGACCCACGTGACTTTTGCATTCCATTCTTTCTATAGAAGTCTATGGAAGTGTTGCAACTCTCTCTTCATACAGCTCTGGTACATCTCTTTTTCCACACTCCGTACATATGTGTGCGTGAGCAGTAGCACAACGAATCAAATTAACAAGATTTTTAAAAAAAATCAGAAAAACAAACATACAAACCCCCCCCCCCCCAAAAAAAAAATGAGAGGCAAAAAAAAAAACCGCTCAAGGCATCTCTTATCAGTGTTCAAATGGCTAGAGAAGAAGGAGGGGTCACTGCACCTTTTCAGATCCAAACAAATGCTAAATCCAAAGCAAACAGATCAAACAGCTGCTTTGGATCCAGCATTTTCTCTGTTGTGGGTGGAACACCATGTGTTGGGCAGTCGAGACATGAAGACAGAGGTGACACAAAAAGTTAAAGGTAAATACTCTATTTAGTGTACTTTTTTCTCTGTATTTTTATTTAATATATATATATACTTTTTTTTCCCTTCTTTCGGCTTCTCCCTTCGTCAGGGGTCACCACAGCGAACTAGTCGCATGAAGACTTGGCAATTGTTTTTACGCCGGATGCCCTTCCTGACACAACCACGACCACCGAGCTACCACAGGCCTCTGTGTGGAGCAGAGTGCTGCTATCTAGGGTTCCCGGGGGAGCAGATGGTGTGGGTTAAGGGCCTTGCTCAAGGGCCCAGAGTGCGGCAGATGAGGGTGGAGACAGGTGTGACTGCTTCACTTATCCCACCCACATTTTTGATGTTGTTGGTACCGGGGCTTGAACCGGCGATCTTCCGATCACAAGCTCACCTTCTTAACTGCTGCACCACCACTCCCACTTTTTTTTTTTTTTTTTAATATTTATTGTCTAAAATTGTAACAAGGGCTCTTTTGCTGCTGTTAATTTGATGTTTTCTCAGATCTGATCCTGGAAGATGCTGCAGATCCTGCAAAGTCAGAGCAACCTGTGACTCCTGGTGATGAAGATCAAAAGGACTGTGTAGATGGAGGATGTTTGCTGCTTACTGTAAGAAGCAGAAGAAGGATGTGCAGACCAGTCCAGCACTACAGCTAAGGCACTACCTGGATATTGGTGATGGACAGAACACCCTCTTGTTCTGGGCAATGAACATGCAGACTCTTCCTTTCCTGTTCCATGTGGCCACCAGAGTTTTGGCAGTGCCAGCTTGCAATGCTCCAGTGGAGCCAGTTTTCAGCTATGGCGGCATCATTTTACGGCCCCATCCTGCACAAATGACAGACTTTGGCCAGTTTGGTCTTTTTCAAATGCAATGCAGAATAGTTAACTGAAATATCTTAAATTACAAATTCCTGTTAATTGTTCAGTTCATGTATTTGTTTTGTTTGTCTTGTGTCACTCACACATGGACACATACAAACACATGTTCTCTTGGACCAGATGAGAGATGAGTGGGCGGGGGGAAGATAGCTGTTATGGTTCTTTGTATCATACTGTGGAAATGTCAGCACTTTTTGTCTGAACATGGAGTTCTACTTTTGTCTTTTTCACTGAATGGTCTGGAAAATTATAGTTTAAAGTATGGCTTTTCTTGCAGCTGTTTAACTGAACTGTGCATTATAGAGGTGCAATTTTAAAATTATTGTTTTTATACGTTGTGTGTTCAACTGCACTTTTATCAAGATTTGAAATAAATACTGTACAGTTTTAAAAAGAACACATGGTCTATTATTTACGTTTAACATACAATTGCAACATTTCTTTTTTTTTAAGACCCGAAAGGACTTGAAATTCCAAGTTTCAGACTTGGGACTTGACTGGTGCCTGTCTTGACTTGAGACTTGACTCAGGGCTTGAGGATAAATACTTGAGACTTGAGAAGTGACGGCTCTACCAACTGAGCCACCATGCAACCTCTGTGAAATTAAGTACAGCAAAATATAAACTCAAGTATCTCTCCTCTCCCCACAAAAGGCAGGTGTAAAATTAGCACTGATATGAAGCTAACCATAATTTGCGTGTACATTTTTATGTTTCTCATGAGGTCCTGAAATGCACTTGGTAATATTTTGGCACATACTTTGCTTCTTCTGTTAATTTTGTTTTGTAACTGCACTACCTGTTCAGGTGTTTGATACACATAAAGAATGGTATTGTAGAAATCAGGTGTTGTTTTACAACTGTGCCCCTGACATCATCATCTGTTATCTCATAAGATTAAGCACACTGTAATTCACATTAAGTAGGCTCTTCCTCACCCTTTTCCCCTTAAAACTATACTGTCTGTCTGAATATTTGTGACTTTCTTTCTCCCTCTTCTTCAATCTGTTTATCGACTACATTCTGGCTGCAGCTCTGAACAGCAGGCCCACACAGACTAAAGCACCAGCGATGGAGGATTATTCTGATGAATTATTCAGAGCCAATTCCCCATTGAAATGTGTAAAAGGTCTCTTGCTGGGTTTAAAAACAGAGAGTGCAGTCGGAGCTGACAACAAAAGGTTCGGCTTCAAATAAAAAGCTCCAATCATTTTACCTCATTTGCATTGCAAGTTGTTCAATTTAACATTAGACTTTTGTTCTGACTTTTGGCAACAATTTGTAATCAAGTTTAAAAGGGACTGAATTTCTGGTGCTCCTCTACTCTTTGACATAAAAAGCAAAACAATTATCAGCACAGCGTTCTTAGAGGTCTTTTTTAGCCATTTTTTTTAATAACAAATTGCTGATACAATCTTGTTTGAGTAATTGTGCAAAGCCTTGTTATGATTTACCATGTGATGCAACTCACAGCCAACATTTGTCACCTGTTCTGATTCTGTAGGTGGCACGTTCTGAATTTTGTCACATCACATCATCTCAAAGGTACAACGGAGCTTCAGGGCCACGCTAAGAAAAAAAAATTAAAGCCATAAAATTGTGAGAATAAAGTCGAATAAAGTCTTAATATTACGAGAATAAAGTCGTACAAACCTTTTTTCTTAAACAGCTGTCGTAAAAAAATGTTCCCACGAGTTGGATCCACAACGTAACCTGTCAATCAATCCAGTGGGCGTGTCAGCAAATGACCAATCCGAAGCTAAATGAGTCTTAACAATATCCGAACTCCGACACTATAAAGCAGGTTTACTGCATTTTAACTGTGGTAAAATGAAGAATGTTTGTTAAACTTTATTGTTATTGATGTTCTCACACAAAACTTCTTCCAGTATTGCCACCTTCTGTTGTGTTTTTGTATGCTGCTTCTGGGATGCATAACGTGACTTCGTTATGTCATGACTTTCGTTTTTGTTTCCGTTTGAAAACGGCACTTAGTGAGTGAAACTGTGTGCATGCAGCGCTGTTAGAGGTCTTCAATAAATATGCCAGAAAGAGGCTGAAGAGACCCAGCAACTCACTTATAGGAGCATTTAACTTCGGATTGCTCATTTGCTGACACGCGTACTGGATTGATTGACAGGTCGCATCGTAGATCCATCCATTCATTCTCTTCCGCTTATCCGGGGTCAGGTCACGGGGGTAGCAGCCTAAATAGGGAGGCCCAGATTTCCCTCTCCCCAGCCACTTGGGCCAGCTCTTCCAGGGGAATCCCAAGATGTTCCCAGGCCAGCTGAGAATCATAGTCCCTCCAGTGTGTACTGTGTCTTCCTCTGGGTCTCCTCCCAGTAGGACATGTCACCTCACCAGGGAGGTGTCCAGGAGGCATCCTAACCAGATGTCCAAGCCACCTCAACTGGCTCCTCTCGATGTGGAGAAGCAGCGGCTCTACTCTGAGTCCCTCCCGGATGACCGAGCTTCTCACCCTGTCTCTAAGGGAGAGCTCAGACACCCTGTGGAGAAAACTCATTTCAGCTGCTTGCATCTGTGGCCTCGTTCTTTCGGTCACAACCCAAAGCTCATGACCATAGATGAGGGTAGGAATGTAGATCGACCAGTAAACTGAGAGCTTTGCCTTTTGCCTCAGCTCTCTCTTCACCACGACAGACCGGTACAGCACCCGATTCACTGCCGACACTGCACCTATCCGCCTATGGATCTCAAGTTCCATTTTTCCCTCATTTGTGAACAAGATCCAGAGATACTTAAACTCCTCCACTTGGGGCAGGACCTCTTCCCCGACCCGGAGTGGGCACTATACCCTTTTCCGGCTCAAGACGATGGTCATGGATTTGGAGGAACTGATCCTCATTCCGGCCGCGTCACACTCGGCTGCAAACCGCTCCAGTGAAAGCTGTAGATTACGACCTGAAGAAGCCAATAGGACCATATCATCTGCCAAAAACAGAAAAGCGATCCTAAGGCCACCAAAATGGATCCCATCAACACCTTGGCTGTGCCTAGAAATTCTGTCAATAAAAGTCGTAGAAAAAAAGTCTCGTTCGACTTTATTCTCGTAATTCTACGACTTTATTCTCAGAATTTTATGGCTTTTTTTTCTTAGCATGGCAATTTTTTTATTATTTTTTTAACATTGCCCGAAAGTTCTGTCGTGCAAAGGTAAGAGTTTAGCTTACTTTTTACATTGCGAGAAAACTAAATATTGAATGTAGTTGTTTTTCATCAGCAGAGTATTGTTGTGAAATGGTGTCCAGCTTTGGGCGGCATGTGGCTCAGTTGGTAGAGCTATTGCCTCTCAGCGAGAAGGTCGCTTGAACAAATCCAATCTGGGGGCCTTTCTGGGTGGAGTTTTCATATTCTCTCTGTGCATGTGTGTGTTTTCGCCAGGTACTCTGGTTTCCTCCCACAGACCAAAAACATGCATGTCAGGCTGATTGGTAACTCTAAATTGTCCCTATGTGTGAGTGAGAGAGTGAATGGTTGTTTGTCTCTGTGTGTCCCTGTGATGGACTGGAGACTCATCCAGGGTGTCCCCCGAATCTTCATAGTGACTGCAGGATATGGGCACCAATGACCCCCATAACCCAAAAAGGAAGAAGCAGGTAAAGATAATGAATGGTGTCCATCGTTTTCCGCTCAAACTTAAATAACTTTTATTAGCCAATGAAACTAGTACTGGTAATTGTTAGGCAACACGTATAACACACAGAGAGAAGACAATTAAAACAATAACATTTTTTAAGCTTTTTTTGGAATTGGCAGACTGTTTGCCCAGCTTGTACTCCACCTTTCACCTGGTGACAGCTGGTTCCAGTCCCTCATGATTATGGACAGAACAAAGCATATACAACAATCATTTGTTTTAATGGTAAAAAAAAATATTTAGTTCCAACTTGAAACTGCTGATTGAACTTAACAGGAACTCTTTACATCTTACCAACCAACATGAGTTCAAAGCCAGATGTTTGTAATATGAAAAGATAGCAATAAATGTCTATGCTTCATTCTTCTTCACCAGTGCGCTCAGAATCACTAGACTCTTGCCTCACGCCTCCTATAGTCACCTACTCAAATGCAAGCACATCTATATAGCCCTTCGGCTGCCAAAATCTCAAGACAGACTTCACGGTAATGTTTTAAAACCTTTTTTTTTCCCCACAGCCAAAATGCCCCCCCCACCCCAATTTTTTTTTTTTTACAAAATTAAAAATAAATAAATAAAACAACTCCACTAACAAACTTCTTTGTAGTAGTAGAGAAGAACCCTTTACCTGCCCCGTGAAGATCCGGGTGCTGATTAATCCCACGTAAAAAAAAAAAAAAATGTGTTACACAACACACAGTCCTGTAATAAAACTGTAACACATGTATGAACAAGATAGGACTCCCATTTTGTCACAAGATCTTCTTTACCTCTTGACAGCCATTTTTAATTGTACATTTTTCCACAATCTTTGCAGTGACTCAAGTGGGCTGTAACTGAACATTTATGGATGCAGAAGTTGTCATGAGTTATAAAAATCATCCAATTCATGTCACTATTCAGTCAACATTTGACATAATTTACACCCTAGGGTTATACAGTACATGTTCATTCATGTTCTACATGTTAGCACTCAGACATGATCCACTCTGAGTGGCAAAACTCTGAACATGGCTCCCGTTAGTCATAGGATTGGTAAAAGAACCAGTGAATTTGTTCCTTTGGTCTTGATCAAGATCTTTAAGTCTTCCAAAAGAGTAAGGGCTATAGACAATTAAATATGACCAGAAATGTTGAAGTAAAACCTTGAATTAAAAAAAAATTATGCTTGTCTAGTTGGATTCAAAAATGGGGCTTGCTGGTAAATTTAAAAATCATAACTCCAGGCAAACACAAGCCGTTTTCGCATTGCACGGCCCTCAACTGCCCGGCCCGGCCCGGCCCGCCTTCTAACCCGGGCTCGGCATGTTCGCATTTTCCTTTTTCGCCCCGGGTCTGCCCTAGTTTTGGAACCATCTCCACTGTGGTTCTGATCGGGCCGGACTCCCGGGCCCAGTTTGACGTCATGGACTGCTCACGTTGTTTGCAGCAGGGGCTGGACTCGTTCTAACAACAACCTCAGCGCTAGCTGAATTTCATTAAAATTTAACTACAGAAACCCCTAAAAAAATATTTGTTAGCTGAATATATATATTAGTGTTTCTGAGTTAAATTTTTGTTAATAACTGATTACAAATCAGCTTATGTTAGAACGTAAAAACACGAAGCGCGCACCCATTTCCGCCTTTCAGCGCGACCTGAATGTCATTAAAATATAACTAATATTGTCTAACTCTTGCCCGCAGCCAGGGTTTTAAAATATAACTAATAATCTCTAACTTCTACGTGCAGCTAGAATGTTAAGAGGGGTGTGCTGGTGAAGATTCTCAATCGTCTAGGATATGATAAAATCAAAATAAGGCGTTCAATACAGAACAACTGGACTTTATTTGTAGCAACAAGACGTTTCGCTCATCATCCGATGAGCTTTCTCAATTCGATGAGGAGACTGTGAGAGGGAGAGAGAAGTTATAAGCAAGCTGGGCCACTGGTACACACCAAACTAGTGTTGTGTTAGCCAAACAAACTCCTTTTTATTTACTCCAATAAAAGACAAATGTAAAATAACTTGTACCCGGTGGGAAGCAAACCCGCTTCCCCGAGTCAAGATAAAAGTTAGAGTGTAATAGCCGAGCACAATCCCTCTGAGCCACGGTGGCGGATTGGTTTTTTAGGAGTCCACTTTACCTATAAAGGAATCACCCCTCTTAACATTCTAGCTACGCATAGGAGTTAGAGATTATTAGTTATATTTTAAAACCCTGGTTGCGCGCAAGAGTTAGACAATATTAGTTATATTTTAATGACATTCAGGTCACGCTGAAAGGCGGAAATGGGTGCGCGCTTCGTGTTATTTACGTTCTAACATAAGCTGATCAGTTATTAACAAAAATTAAACTCAGAAACACTAATATATATATTTAGCTAACAAATATTTTTTAGCGGCGTCTCCTCTCTTAAAACACTGTAAGCGCGCACACAAGAACACTCCACCCATGTGAAGAGAACACCCCACCCACTTCCAGAGAACTTTGCACCCACTTCACTCTGCGGCCAATGCGTAATGAGCGGGGGCGTGCCAGACCGGGATCTGGGCCAACCAGGGGCGGGCCGGGGCTTTGAGGGCCGTGCAATGCGAAAACGGCTACAGTGCTACAAGAACCTTCATCCCAGATTAAAACCTAATTTTTGATGCTTTTCACATTTCATAATTATTAACAGTGTAATTAAGGTCAATATGAGGTTCATTGCCCATTTGCTGTGATGTTTTTACGTGATGTAATTAATCATCATTTTATTTCCATCTACTTTGTGACAATTCAGCTAAATTCAATTTCTTTATGTTATTTGTATTCACAAAAAAGTCATGTCATGGCACTATACCAATGAAAAAAAGCACAAATCATGAAATCCAGCTCACATACAGATTCAAATCGGCGACAGTGGATAGGAACAACTACCGTTAACAGAAAGAAACAGAAAGACAACACCGAAGGTTTGGTCCAGGTGTGTTTTCTATGGAACGAAAAACAAAGAATTACCTTTTTTTTTCGGAGTATAGGTCACACCGGAGTATAGGTTGCATTGTCCAATTATTACCAATAGATTTGAAAAATCCCTAGATAGGTCGCACCGGAGTATAGGTCGCACCTACGTTTAGCTCTGCTGCGAATGTCTGCCACAGGAGCGCACAGCAAGGCTTTAAGAAGATTAACACTTAAAAACAATTATTTGTTTGATAAAAATTATAGCAAATATGTGTCTGAGCTGAACTTTTCCTTAATAAATGAACGTAATTGTGAAATGAGCTGGATTTTAAAATGTGTTTCGCCGAAAGTGATAAAAAGCCATATATAGGTCGCACCTGAGTATAGGTCGCAGGCCATGAAAAAAACTGATAAAAAGGTGCGACCTATACTCTGAAAAATACGGTACTCAAATTAATGGGAGCAATAATAGTGAATACAAATGTGGAGAGAAGAGAGATTAGAGTGAGGAAATGTGGTCAGTTTGTCCTCCAACAGTCTAAACCCATAGCAGCGTAACTAAGGGATATTGCAGTAAATTAGAGCCAAATCTAACTATAGGATTTATCAACAAAGATATACTTAAGCCTAGTCTTAAAAAAAGACAGGGTGTCAGCCTCATGGACAGAAACTGAATAATGTTTGTTTTCACAAGAGAGGAGCCTGAGGACCATAAGCTCTGCCTCCCATTCTAGTTTAGAAACCCTAGGAACCTCAAGTAAACCTGCAGTCTGTAAGTGAATTATTCTATTAGCAAAATACATGTATGATAAAATGATGGCTCTAGGTTTCTGGGAGCTACTGTGCAACAAAGCATTTTATGTATGCATGCCTATTTACAACAACTCACAACATTAAGACTACTGGTGGTTAAAGCAATTGTTTAATTTGTGACAACAATGTGATATTCTGCTACATGCTGGCATTTATTTTGATACATTTTTTGCAGAACTGATGAGACAAACTGGTGTTTGGAGGGAAAATGAGGTGGGATATGAAATAATAAACTGGTCATCACAGAATTATGCCTGATTGATGTACAACTGAAAGTGTTTTTGTGATTGTTTTATTGTTGTTGTTGTGATTTAACTTATATGGCCCTTTGTTTTGAAAAAAATAAAAATAAACTATACTTGGACATTTGCAAAACTTGAAAATTTTAGGGAAACGACAAAACCAAAAGAAACTTGTTTGAACATGGGTAATCTAGTGTAAATTGTTGGCTGTGAACATTTTATATTGCATTGTTAGACACTGCTGGAGGCTTTAACCTCCATTATGAAGGGACAGAGCACCACCTGCTAACACGTATCCCCACAGGAAAAATAAATCCAGCACACCTACAACATCACACAATTACAGTCTGAAATGCTCGCTACCCCAGAGAGGTTCGTGTTGGTGTGTGTAATGCAGGAGTGCAGGAAAGGTGATATGTCTTGATGAGGGAGAAGATACGGCGACAATATTTCAAAGCAAACAGAATGAGCAATACTTTTATGAGTATTTGTTCTGTATATGTGAAAGCATTTCCGTAGAAATGCCAGTGACCTGTACATTTCTTAACCTTTCTTTTGCCTGGCGTATATCGCAGAGTGGAAGAGACAGATATATAAACACATTTTAGCCCTCTCGCTTTGCCAAGCACATAAAAAATCTAAACTAGTGTGTGCAATTCAGGTGTTGCCTGTATACCTTAGAGGCCTATAAGACCCCATAAACGGATCTGTGTAGCATTAATCTGTAATTCCTGTTATGCCCTAAGAATAGCAGACATAGCAAATCATTTGTTGGCACTGAAATATGTAAAGGGGGTAAATATTGATTTATGTTGAGGAGCGGCACCATCAAAGGATCACTCTGATGCCAGTGGTGGAGTTCAATAAGCTGGAGAGATGAAAGCTAATGAAAGGCAAACATGTGAATGGCGTCGGTGGGGAAGAGTAGGAGGTATGGCAGGAGAGAGGAAAAGAGGGAGTGGGTGTGTGCGAAGGAGGATGCGAGTGAACAGGAGAGCAATGCAAAGCTATATGAGATGTTGTCTGGTGTGGTCCAATCAAGCCACAGGATACAAATGTAGTCAATAGAGATAGTTGAAAGAGATCTCAGTATGGATGCTGTGTGGTCTCATAGAGGACCCTGTGCATGTGTGAGCCTTTGTGTTTTACTGAACAGCTGCATGTGCAAGCATCAGTGGATAAGTGGTTGCCAGTGTTTGATACATTCATGGGAAGTGGGCCCATACGTCTCCGGGGTGTAGCTGTGAGCATGGAACCAAGAACACGTTCACCATCCGTGGCCTTTCAGTTCTTGCAGAGTCCTACAAGTACATTATGATACATTCGAATACAGCTTTTGTATTTTTGTACTGGACAGGCTGAATGACCTTTCATGGACAGGCATTAATTGTTTTATTAACTGTTTATTGAAAGGAACAAAATCTGTTTGATTGACACATTTTGGGATTTCAATTTCTTGTATTAAAACTGAAAGATGATATGAGCTCTAAGTTTGAGTAGATTGGAATGCAGTTTGCTGTCAAAGTTGCTACTTTCTATACCTTATTTTCTTGGTTTAAAAGCAAAAAACACCTAATTTGTGTCTTATTTGAAATTACTGTATACCTCATTAGCCCTTCAGTTAATGTCATAGAAACAATTAAAAGAAACAATTAAAGATTACATTTTCTTATACACAGTTTTAAAATCAGAGCTTTTGTATGTGGATGGCACATATTGTCATGCAAACCTTTGCACTTACGGTACAT
>JBBPBX010050767.1:0-24844 GCA_038048925.1 Garcialebias charrua
CTAAAATAATTAGGTTTACAAATGCTTATTGTGCTCACAAGGTAGTAACTAAGTCTGAAATGTTTAATATAACTCTAGATGAAATATATAGGTGAACATATTTGGCTCACTAACTGGTCAGTTTTGTCTATCTCACCCTTATTTAATGCATAATAAGCATTTATTAATTATTTATAAAGTGCTTCTAGAGGAATTAATAATCTATCTACAAACTATTTATTAGTTATCTATAAGTTTAGCCATTGTAAACTGGTACAAATAAAAGCACCCTTTGAAGAATGCACAACATTTGTCATCTTTCATGCCAGAGTTTTAGACTAAGATAATCTAATGTAGAAAAATTACATTATTGCAGTCACTCTGGTCAAGACTTAAAAAG
This sequence comes from Garcialebias charrua, assembly GCA_038048925.1. Taxonomy (NCBI): domain Eukaryota; kingdom Metazoa; phylum Chordata; class Actinopteri; order Cyprinodontiformes; family Rivulidae; genus Garcialebias; species Garcialebias charrua. The sequence continues at coordinate 380 of JBBPBX010050767.1, forward strand.
AAACATTATGTACAATCTTGTGCAATATTGCAAAATCTCACATATTCTTTCATGATTTGCTCCCACATGGTTGGTGTAAGTGTTGTGATTTACTTAGCAACTACAAATGGAAATGTTAGCCTGATGTTAGTTCAATTCAGTTTTGGTGTAGACATTTTTTAGTTGCCCAAGTGCAGTCTCGTGTGCCATCTTGAATTGGGCTGACTTCAAATGTTAGCTTACTTTCTGAAAGTTTAATTGAAATCCCTCCAGTGGTTTTTTTGTGCTATTTTAGCTCAAGGAGTTAAGGCCAAGGTTTTATGCAAAGGTGTTGCACTTGAGTGTGTGTTGCGGGCGATGCTCCGCTACTACCACGCCAAATGTTAACCCAATATTTATAAAACTAGTCGAAAGCCATTTCTGTGCATTTTTAAAAATTCAATTAGCATACTGTATATACAATGAGATATTTTGTTAACATACAGACAGCGTTAACATAGTGTTGATTTCAAATGGGTATTGGCAGGTTTTTTTTTCAACACATATCTTGCACAATTAATGAGCATTCAAACAAGTATTTGGAGATCAATCTCATCTACTACTACAACAAGCTGTATGTAGGTCATTATGTGTCAAATTGACACAGTTCTATCCATTTTTATGCTGTTAAAGGTCAGTTTACTGTGGTAACCATCTTGAACCAGCTTGACTTTAAAATTTAGTTAGTTTTACGTGTATATTTACTAATTACTTTCTGCATGTTGCTTAAAGAAATGGCTAAAGAAGATATTTTAGTAAAAGACAGGCATGGACAACATTACCACCTTTTTGCCTTTGGTGGTGAAATGCAATAATAAATGTCTAGATCTACTTTATACAGTACTTCAAAATCTGCCTCTCCAGTCTATATTTTTCTGAAAGTGTTTTATTTTTGTGTCATTAGTTACATATTCTAGTTTTATTTTCTTTATTTTACTTTATCAGATAAACTAAAACCTAAAAATTCTAGAAACAATAAGTGACAGCATTCCACCACCAGCTAATCTGACTTTGCCGAACTTTTGGAAATCCTTTTGCCCATGTCTGGTACCACCAGTTATTTGATGCCAAACTCCACGTGCTGAGCTAAGGTTAGCAGGCTGTGAGATGATTAACTCTCCCTTTGTTTTTGCTGTTGCATTTCCTTCAGTAGTTTTTTTTTCTTCTCAGATCTCTTATCTGAGTCTTATCGCAGCCCTCCTTTTCTGCAGCCTTCGGGCTTAAAGACACACACACCTTGGACAAATATTTGGCTGCCTTAACACCACCTCAAGACAAGCCTCTCACAAAAACACACATTAGTGTTGTTTTTGACAGCCATTTTGATATTAGTTTTAGTCATAGTCTTTTAGACTAAAATACTTCTTAGTTTTAGTCTGTTTTAGTCATTTCTATATTTAATGGTTTTAGTTCAGTTTAAATCGACAAAAACTTAAAAAATTTAAGTCCAGTTTTAGTCTTTAAAAAAAAAAAAAAAAACATATTAGTCAGCTAAAAAAAGTTAATTTTGGGTTTAGTTCCTCTTTAAAGTATGTTGAACAAACAGGCAACACATAGGCACAATATTATTTTCACTTTTGCAGGCATGACAGCCGATAAAAAAAGTTCAAGTCCACAATATTTGGGTTGTCAAGGCCAAAAAAAAAATGACACTGGGTAAAAAAAAATAATGAATAAATGAAAAATAAGGGAATTGTATCTGTATTATAGTTCAGAAAGTCTATTTTTTTTATTTTTAGCTCGTTATTCTATTGCACAATTCATAATCCAAATCAAAATAATAATAATGATTTTAACTGTTTTATTATTTGTTTTATTGACATTTAATTCTGTTGCACCTTGTAGCACTTTGAGATTTTCATTAATGAAAAGTGCGTTATAAATTGAATTCATTATTATTATTATTATAAATGGAGCACTGAGTTTGTCACTGAAGATTATAGAATTTATCTGACAATACTTTATGCAGTTATTCTAAATCAAGTCAGGTGTTTTGTCGACCAGTCATCATCTCGAAGGGAGAGATAGTTTTTATTTTAATCACGATGGTTACTGAACAACACGATAAAAATCCACTTTTTGGATGAGTTTTGTACCTGGATGTGACCAACGCTGAAATAACTTCATTTATTTACTCTCTGAAGAAAAAGAATGGCTTTTTCTCTTGTGAGTGTGTAAGGAGTCACGGCTGAGTTCTTAACTCAAGTAGTCATGGGAGTTGTAGTTCTTTCCCTCTGACCTATCACAGTGTCTCTACACAGCCCCGACAACCAATCACAATACATAAACAAACGCCACGGCCATTTTGAAAAGAAAGAAGCTATCAGTTAGCAAAAGTTTCCGGACTTTTCAACACATAAAAACGCTTATAAACAGAGCAGTAAAATTCTGAAATATAGCAAATCACATTCTACAGGTACACCAAGCTCAACGCTCAGCAACACAGCGATTCAACTGTCGAAAACAACGACGGACTCTCTCGGAACCGTTCGGTCCACAGCAGATCCACAAACCAGGAGCAGAAATAGTTTCTGACAGCTTCAAATGCAACTACACAACAGCACTTACTCGCAGTTGTTATAAATTAGCTTATTAGGCAAAAAGTTGACGCGGAGGTCAAACGTGAATGCGCTATTCTGTGGCAAGTCAGCAGCAGTGAGTCCACTCCAAACAGAACCAGAAACAGAACCTGACCCACGCCACACAGCAGCGACATTTCTATAACCCAAACAGCTTCAAACAAGGACAGGATTATAAAAAAAAATACATACATTCGGTTCTTCTCTTCTCTCACAGTTGGGTTAAATACAAAATAAGTCCATAAATCTTTTCTGAGCTGGCGGCCGGCCGGACACCGACCGAGCCCCTTCGTGTAAAACATGCTGCAGCATCTTCCATGGTCCAGTTTGAAAAGGAAGTCACATGTGAGCGGCTGAGCGCGCAACGCGTGGCCGTGCTGCAGCTGCATCAACACTGCGGTGGTGGGCGTGACCAAACAGCTGACTTTCCGACACAATATAATTATGAGCAGATGAAATATAAATTATTGACGACCACCGACTAACATTTTCGTTCAGTCTCGTCTAGTCAACGAAAACTCACACAAATTTCGTCACGTTTTAATCATTAAAGAGCAATGATTATTTAGTTACTGTCTCGTTATTGTCATGAAAAAAAGGGGCGTTGACGAAAAATTTACGTCAGAATTTCGTCAACGAAAACAACACTTTCCACAACTAAATTTCTTATTTCTAAAAGATTCAAGGTATTGAAGCTCAGTGTCTCAGTTCCCATCTGGAACAAAATGTGAATGAGTTTAAATCTTTAACTCTGCTTTAAACTGAAAGGTATCTTGAACCAGGTCTGAGTCTTTGTACTTTCCAGTCTCTCTGACCCCCCGGTCGTGCTTCGACTGTGCAGATATAATCAGCTGGTTATCCATTAGCTCTTGCTGACTACCCAGTCCTGCCACCTCATCGCACGGTGTCTTAAAGGCCCAATTCGCTCAAGACACAAGATCAAGAGCGGTCTGTGGCAGATTTGACCAAAGAAAGGAACCTCAGTGGCTCAACAAACAATTAATAAGCATGCTTGTTTACTTACATTTCATATTTATCTTTATTTTATTTTTTTGGACTATAAGGTGCACTTAAAATACTTTAAAGTTCTCAAAAATCGACAGTGAGCCTTATAATCCGGTGCACCTTATGTATTGTTGTGCTTACTGACCTCAAATCGATTTTTTTTTCTCTCAAAAATCTATCAAAATGAACTTGTTTCGCTTAAGGTGCCTTATAATTTGATGTGCATTATGGTCTGAAAAATACAGTACTGACTCTGTCATGTGAAGTTGACATTTAAAAGTAGAGGAGCAAGGTAAACCATCTTCTTTTAGAGTGAAATTTGGGAAAAATTTAACACATTTCTTTGCTCATTTTAATTCGAACCTCAAATACTGTTAATTAGGACGATATTACATATTAAATTAGCATTCCTTAAATGATAACATATCACCTTCTACTTTGCATCCCACAGTTTGAAACAAATACCTTGTGTGGACAGTAAATGCTAGGAGTACGTGTTGTGGATGACCCCTTTACAACCATGTCCAGCCTTAGCTCAAAACCTGTAAAACTGATAGCCGTAGTTTGTGTTGCTAAAGTTGATTAGCTGTGATGGTCATCTTGAAACCAAAAGTTAATACGTTGTAGTTATTTATCAAATGATTACTTCTGAGAGTTGTATTAAAATTTGTCCAGGGGTTCTTTAAATACTTTGCTAACTAACAAAGAAATGAACCACAAAGACACACAGTTACATGATCACATGGCTGTAATGAATTCAAGTCAGATGTACTGATCATGAAATTGTGCCGTTATTTGACAGGGCTGAATTTGATTTACATGTTAGGGCAGGATCAATTGTAAGAAATCAACTCTTCTACTGATGTGTTTGCAACAACCAAAGAGAAAACTCTGGTAACCGCCATGTTTTTTTTTCTGAAGGATGTTTCTGCGAACTTGACTTGTAATCGTGGCCGTACGCAGACAGGGAAGTTTGAACCTGAGGCACATTATTTCATGTTAACAATCCACCATGATCCTCTCAGATAAAGCTGCTCTCGAGTCAGTGTCAAAGTCTCACCTGCTTCATGGATTACTCAGTGACCTAGAATAACGTGCTAGCGTAGCAGGTCACATACTTTTCCTTCGTATCAGCTGCATTTTTTACTTATGCTCGTTTCAACAACAAATAAGAAGTAAAACAATAAAAAGTAATCATGAGAAGATCTTGTTTAATTCTGCTTTTCTTACTCCAGAACACTCGGTGGCAGCCAAAACTGGCGGTTGTTTCCCTGGCGAGGCTCTGGTCACGATCGAAGGTGGTGGTACCAAACAAATGCGTGACCTTCTCCCTGGGGACCGCGTCTTGGCTTCCTCAACAGCAGATGGTCATCTTTCGCTTCTCTACAGCCCCGTTGTATCCTTTCTGGACCGCCGGGTCAACACCACAAAGACCTTCTACACCATTGGGACAGAAGCAGGTGTTAACATTACCCTCACAGCTGCTCACCTGATCTTTGCCACAGACTGCGACCGTGGACTGAGCGAGTCAGATCGGCAAGAAACAGCTCAAGAAATGCAACCTTTTGGTTCCAAATGGCCGAGGAGCAGCCGTGAAGGACATCTGAGGACGGTATTTGCCAGTGAAGTCCGTCCAGGACAGTGTGTGTTTACATCTACAGGCAGAGGGAATTCAAGACTTTCCATGGTGACCTTTGTGGAGGAGCAGAAAAGCACTGGGTTATATGCTCCTCTTACACAGCACGGGTCCATAGTGGTGAACGGTGTGCTGGCATCTTGCTACGCAGCCGTGGACAGTCACCATTTGTCCCACTGGGCCTTGGCTCCACAAAGACTCTTCTACAAGCTGGTAGGACCTTTACAGGCACAAAACAATGGACTGCACTGGTACCCCTGGATTCTACAAAGCCTGGGGAAAATACTGCTGGGCTCCGAACACTTCCACCCCTGGGGTATTGAACAATGACATACTGGTAAACAGAAGCCACAGAGACACGTTTCATTTACCTGTCTTCAGTAGCACAGTTCAAAAAGAGCACAACGTCTTCCACTGCGTTCAAAAAACAGAAAGTGAGTGACGATCAAGGACAAAGCCGTGGGAATGTGATTCCACTGAGGGGGTGATGTGAGCATGTGCACATTTGTATGACTCCAAAAGTTCAAATGAAAAGTCCATCCATTCATTTTACTCACTTCCTTTCTGTCACTAGTGCTAATGTCCAACAGTCTGTGTGAGAGGCAGGGGGACACTTGGACTGGTCTCCAGTTCATCACAGGACCACATAGAGACAACCGTTCACTCATTGACAATTTAGAGTTACCAATCAGTCTAACATGCATGTTTTTCGTCTGTGGGAGGAAACCGGAGTACCCGGAGAAAACCCACGCATGCACGGAGTGAACATGCAAACTCCACCCAGAAAGTCCACTGGCTGAGATGTGATTCGATTTGATGCCAACCTTCTCACTTAGAGGCGGCAACTCTATCAACTGTGCCACCATGAAACGTATCATAATACAGTACCAAACAAATATGCAGTGTGTTTTCTAATTATCTTGCACCAAAATTACCTATAAAACTGAAATCATGACCTAATGCTGCTCCAGTATTTTGTAGATTTTAGGAAGTTGTATCATTTTGCACACAGATACATAGTGTAAGTGCAGGTTCAAACATTGGACATACATTTACAGCAATGATGAAATGTGTGATTATTGTTTTTTTTTTAAATATTTCATTAACTATTCATTAACATGTCCTGCATCCATCAAGTGTTGCTGCAGCACCCTACACACCCCTGCTTCCCACAGTCTTGATCGAGGGACAAATGATTTAAAAGTGTAAATACATTCTGTACGAGCTCCACTCACCTGCATTTGCTGTAATACATCAATTATATATATATAAAAAAAACAAGAGTAGTTATTTCAGAAGCTGAAGAGTGTATGTATATACTGTATACTGTATATTTCAGAAAATGTGGCACAACTCTGTGAGTGAATTTGCCAGGGATGAAAAAAACAAACAAGAAATACTTAAATCTAAAGCTCTTATAGAATATAAAACTCATTGTGACGGCATTAAGTGGAGTTATTTACATTCCTGTGTTTATTTTTTACTCCGATCCATCAACTATTATGCTTCCGGATCGAATTACTGTAAAGCAGGATATTAAACAGTTTGTGATGTTAAAGAAAGGAATGGAGCACAGAGAGGAGGGAAAAAGCCAAAATAAAGAGTCAATAAAACAAAATACAAATCAATTGTATATACATAGGTATTTATATATTTACGTTATATTGGAAAGAAATGAAATATTTACTTGTAGAATAATTACTGTAATAAACTGGTGTTGTAGTTAATAAAAAAAGCTTTTGTGTGCAACCAATGAATGGCAGGGAGATGAAGACAAAATATGTGTGTACACATTTTGGACTGAAACAAAAGGCTTAAAGTCCACAATGACTCTTAAACTCGTATTTCTGCTTTCAGATAACTTGATTGTCTTTAGCTGATTTCTAAACCTTTATTTTTGTATCATATATTTTATTTAAGAGATTTTTTTGTTTGTTTTCATCATTTGAGTGTACTATTTCAGGTCAGTAATAAGACTGAATTCAACTACTGTATGGCATTTATTTAATGGATCTAATTAACTAGCAGTAATTAGGGTTTCTAAGAGAAGTTATTTTAATAACTCCTCTTAATATTATCTTTGTTTTAGAAATTCAAGGCCCAAAGGGGAGCAGCAAATCTCCTCCTAAACAATAAGAATAAGGAAGCAGTTTAACTATTGTGGGGAAATGCTTCATAGGAAAATATAATTACCTAATCTATGACTTATAAAGTGCCTAAATGTTTCTGGTGTTGACTTTGTTCACAGAGTTTAATGGAAACTCCCGTAATGCAACTCCTCTAGAAACTCCAGGACATTCCCTTACACAACTGCTCAAACTATGTATATAATATGTATATAAAGCTCCTGCAAGAAAATATATTCAAAGATCTATTTTTAGAAAATGCTGTAAATGTATTATTATTATTATTATTATTATTATTATTATTATTATTATTATTATTATACATCTCTAGTTAATATATTTGATGCACAAAATTTTGGTTTGTTAACAGAACGTGGTGTGTTTTGTAAAAGAAATAATTTTGCAAAAAGTTCATGAATTATATATATTATCAATCGTTAAAGTATTTATGTAATAAAGACAGTTTTAGAAACCCGGTTCTTTCTCCCTGCATTTGTATTGTGCAGCTAACAAAACATGTGTGCTGTTACAGTATATCATTGGCTGGTTGCTCTGTAGGTGCATGTGAACTCCAGATGGGAGCTTGTGGTTTCAGGGTGGTCTGCTGGTTGCATTCAGCACCGTGGACAGCAGCGCCATGTGAAGGTCCTCTTTCTCATTTTGATGACTGAGATAGCTGTTTTCTTTTTTTTTCTCTCTCTCCAGAATGGAGGGAGAATAAGCCTTGAGGCACAGCACACCCTGCTGGATACCCTTACATTCGCAAATACAATTATTTCAAGTTCAAGGCCTATAGCATTCTCATCTTCTTCTCATCTTATGATGAGACGGGGCGTAAATATAGCCATTATGGTCAAACCTTATAAATGACACGACACAATCATGATCTTAAATATATCCAGCAAAATATTCTGTAAACAAAACAAAATGTTTGAAAAGGGAACAGGAAGAAGCAAAAGCTTATCCAGTCCTAGTGCAAATTCTGAATTCAATATATACATAAATACATAAACATACATGGATACATGCAGTATACTGTACATACGCAGACATGTATATATACTGTACATGTACAGTACATACATATACCTGCAGAAACAAATTGACTCTATCAGATCAAAGCTTGGGAGTGGTGGCGCAGAGGTTAAGAAGGTGAGCTTGTGATCGGAAGATCGCCGGTTTAAGCCCCGGTACCGACAACATCAAAAATGTGCGTGGGATAAGTGAAGCAGTCACACCTTTCTCCACCCTCATCTGCCCCACTCTGGGCCCTTGAGCAAGGCCCTTAACCCACACCCTCTGCTCCCCCGGGAACCCTAGATATCAGCTCTCTGCTCCACACAGAGGGTTGTGGTAGCTCGGTGGTCTGTGGTTGTGTCAGGAAGGGCATCCGGCGTAAAAACAATTGCCAAGTCTTTGTGCGACTAGTTCGCTGTGGTGACCCCTGACGAAGGGAAAAGCCGAAAGAAGAAGAAAAAAATCTACAGATCAAAGCTTCATATGTAACAATAATAATAAATATAATAAGTAATATATGTAATTTAATAATATATAATAATAATAAATGCTCTTCACAGTTTTGTGGGATATTTTGCTAACTCTACAGACAAATGGAACACACACAGGGAGAGAGTGAGATGTTTTGTCTAAATGATAAAGCATAGTAAATTGTTGTTTTTCCCACTGTCTATTGAAAAAAAAAATGACTACATTGATTTTATGTCATCTTTATTATTATTGGTCATTTAGGTACAGGTGAAAACTTTTTGTTATATCCCATATCGCACCATGAGAGGCTGATCCATAAAGCCAAACATAGAACCAGACCCAGGGAAAACATTCCAATATATATACAAAACTTAAATAAAAATATGATTATTTTATTTTTACCAACCTGTGCGGGTGATTATTCTCTCTCTTTCTCTTTTTTTAATTACACACACACAAAAATAAAAATAAAAATTACATCCCTAGGGACGAAAATACTGAAAACCATTGAAACCTGTGCACCTGAGTCTGGCAGCTTCATCTTTCTCTCCGTGAGCCCTGCTTCACTTTTAATAACTCTGCTCGGACCACGATACCTAGCAACATTTTGAGGCACGGCAGATCAACAGAATCAAGACAAATTCAGGAAAAAAACATGATCAAAAGAAAGGAAAATAAAATATACACAATGCCCACATCGTCTCTGTTACCAAAAGTAGCCATAAAAAAAGTAATAAAAAATAAAAATTTCTTTTTGCAACTGCCTCAAAAGTGACCCAAGTATCACCGTCTTAAATCCAGGGTGTTCACACAACAACACATGGTGTCAGCATGCTCACGTTAACTCACATACAGATATGAATGTCTTTATAGAATATGTATCTGTTATCACAGCTTGGAAAAATTACACTTATACACAACAAATGCACTATAACACCAAGAACCATAATACCAGCGAGTGGAAAAAAGACCCCGAGATGCGTGAATTGCTTCTGCACTATCAGAAAAACCTCCGGTGAAACAGACGACCGTATCCTCAGGCAGGCGGTGATGTCGTCCAGTTACAATAACCTATAAAGATTTGTGATCCTCAAACCACTCACCAGCACACACGTACACACACGGTTTCTCTCACTTATTACACATTAATAACAGAACGAGAATCTCTTCAGAGTTGGTGGCTGAATGAATGACTGGGTTAGTAGTAGGCTATCTTTGTAGAGATGATGAGAGCAGTAAAACTTAAAGAAGTACAAAATACTCCTTAACATCAACAGTTGGCAATTGCGTCGACATGGTTACATTGAGATGTATGTAATCATTGCTCGGCAGCATACAAAAATAAAAGAAGTTGCTCTGGTGCATATTGTTTAACGTCTGCATTGGAGTTTAACTGTTTTCGGCACGTTTCTTTAAGTGAATGTGGCTCAGTTATTGTATAGTTGAGTACTGACGTGTTTACTATTATACTACCAACAGCATCTTCCCAGTGACGCTGCCTGGCTTCATAGCGAGCCTGAATAATGCATACTGTATTTGGAGGCTTATATAGAACAAATCGACCATTCTACACAACTCCAAATAGTTAAAATATATATATTTTAGTAGTTTTATTTCACTCTGATGCACTTTGAAATCAGACTAGTTTTAACAGATTGATCCTTGCTGTCACTGATTTGACCTAGTTGACTGCACATGCTTCTAATTTGGATTTTAACAGGATCATATTGTGCCACCACAGATTCTACAGTAAAACAATGACCAAGGGCCTGTTTCTCACAATTAAACTGGTAAAAGGACGAACAGAGGATGGGCTGGATGTGTCCTGAAGACATGAGGAGTGGGATCACTAATCTAAGAACTCTGACACTAATCTGACTAAATGTACTGATCAGTCTGGAGGACCTGTTTTTAAGACAAAAAGGTCTCTTTTTTGCATTTTTGGGTTACATTGTAGACAAGGGTAGTATTATACATTGTTTTAGCGCTTTGAATTGTTGTAAGAATGTTTTCTTTTCTATTCTAAAGGTTTTAGGCTTTGATATTATGATTAAAACGCAAGTACACTTTCTTTCAGTTTCTTTATTTTACATTGCAGGACTTAAAATTATTTGGTCTAGAAAATAAGTTGTCCATGATGAACAACAACACGTCACGTATTACTCCATGCTCTTTTTTGATTTGACTAAGGCAAAATGCAGAAGCATTTTGTGTCCTGTAATGCAAACAAAAATGTTTTAGCTAAAAGAAGGGATACTTCACATTATTTTTTACTTTAACTGTATATTTGAGAAGATTTTCCTCTGCTACACTTGGCATCATTTGAAGAATTTTACACTGTTCTTAATCCATCCTTAGCAGTTCAACGAATCCTATCTTAAAGATGACCTGAAGGTGGTCTGAGGTGTAGCCATTGCATAGGCAACTGCACATCGTATCCTGTTGGACCAACACCAGAACTAACAGCAACAAATGGAACCCGTGGAATGGCTACATCTTTCATTTAGAAATGTTTGCAGAAGTACAAAGAAATGCCAAGACCCACAGTGTGGCAGACCTTAGAAATGCATGATTTCAACCAGGGCTGTGACAGCTCTGCTTATATGGCCAAAGTCCTTGTCAAGAGACAGTATTGGGTTAAATAGAGGGAAAGGTGATTTAGGCAATAGGAATAGAGAAATAAAAAAGAAGGGCATCCCTCTCTTTCACAGCCTCTGGGTGAAGTTTTCAGGAAATACTCCTTTTGCGGCATTCTCCTTGTTTTGCTCCCAGTCATTCTGCTTGAATCCCATCAGCCAGCCATCGTCCTGAACACAAAAACATGCCGGTAGTCCTCTCAGTGCCTCCGTAGAATCAAAACACACCATTATATGTGTTGGTGTGTGTTTCATACCTGTTCGTCAGGGTTATCAAAGGTGATCACTAGCACCACATCGCCAGTCTTCATCTCTAGTTCATCTGTGTCATTGGCGGCATAGTCATGCATCACCTCAACCTTTTTAAGAGAAAAAGTGACATGAATAACCTGTGCATACACAATGTATGCATTAAACTGAACTCGTATGTATTTTATTCAGGGATGCATGATATTATCAGCATGGTATCGGTATTGGCCGATATTAGTGTTAAAGTTCAGTATCGGACATCGGCCATTCCATCAAAATTACTCGCCAATATAAAAGACGCTGTTTTTGTATGACAACTCAGTGACAAGGATGCCTGCAGCGCCATCACGTGCCTACCTGATCTCATGGCTTAGAGGAAAATTCAAAATGTCGGCGATGTGGAAGTTTTTTTTCATTGAGGATGTCGAATTCTGGAGATTTTTGGACTACGTTGAGCCTCGCAACATCATCCCCAGTCAGAGATATTTTTCCGACGTAACCTTACCCGAGTTACAAGCCGTCATTTCCGACGTCATTTAGAAGCTAATAGCCGATAGCACTTAGGTGAGTTTTACCACAAACATTTGGACGTCGTGTTAGCCCCGTTAGCATGATTAATCTCACGGCACAAAGGATGGACAAAACTTTGATCATAAAAAGTCTGTCCTTCATGCACAGGAGTGCAGAGGATCCCACACTGCAGCTAGTAACCTGGAACAAGCCTCCACAAGTGAGACAGCATCTCAGGTGATTAATGCTAATAAATAACATTTAACACTTTTCATTTAATATAAGTTAAAGTGCTATGCATATCATATGGCTGTTTCTGAATATATGTCATCAGCTCTTACAGCTGTTGCACAATTTTTGTAGCAAATAATCCTAAATAAGAGGTCTTTGTTCTGACAAAGGAAAGGATATAAAATATCGGTATCGGTTATCGCCCACATTTTTTTAACATATCTTCATATCGGACATCGGCCAAAAATTCAATATCGTGCATCCCTAATTTTATTGGTAAATTAGAGCTGTAAAAAAAATTGGTTTCTTGTATTACCTTGAACAGGAAGCCTGGGGGCACATTTGCAGACTCTGGTACCTCTGATGATTCTGCTGCTGCCGGTGCCGGTGCAGGTGCAGATGCAGGTGCAGGTGCCGGTGCAGGTGCAGGTGCAGGCGCAGGTGCCGGTGCAGGTGCAGGCGCAGGTGTCTGCAGGTGCAACAGAAAAAGAGGCACAAGTTACTGACAAGGAGGGGTCAGGTAAACAGTACATCTATTAGTACAGTTTTTTTTCGGACTATAACACTTTAATTTTCTCAAAAATCGACAGTGAGCCTTATAATCAGGTGCGCCTTCTGTATTAATTCTGGTTGTGTTTACTGTCCTCGAAATGATTTTATGTGGTTATTGTGAGTGAGTTGAATAAATTTTGACTTATCTGACTGTTTTGTTTCGCTTAATGCGCCTTATAATCCAGTGCGCCTTATAGTCCGAAAAATACGGTAAGTAAAAGTAAGTTCCCTTTCAGTCAGGGTCACTGCGGTGCAACAACATGACTATGGGAATTGCGCCACCGCGCGATTCACCTGAAGCAATACAATCACGCCTTTTATGGCAAGTAACTTTTAAACATGCTGCTGTCCAGCCTCTACTGAAAAAACTTAACCTTGACCCCTCGGTGGTGTCCAACTTCCGGCCTGTCTCCAGACTCCCATTCATTTCCAAACTATTGGAAAAAATTGTTGAGTCTCAGTTGAAATGTTTCCTGGACGACCACACCATCCTAGAGTTGTTTCAATCTGGCTTCAAATCTCTCCAAAGCACTGAAACTGCTCTGCTGAAGGTCTTTAATGACATTTTCATAGCCACAGATGCAGGTGATTCTGTGCTGCTTGCCTTATTGGACCTTACATCGGCCTTTGACACCATCGACCACAACATCCTCATTTCTAGGCTGGAGCAGTGGGTGGGCATCACAGGGTCTGCCCTCAAATGGTTTGAGTCCTACCTCTCAGACAGAACCTTTTGTGTCAATATCAAAGAGTTCAGTTCAGCATCTACAGCGCTTCAGTGGGGGGTACCGCAGGGGTCCATCCTCGGCCCCCTTCTCTTCTCATTATACCTGCTGCCACTAGATGCTATGCTTTGCAGAGGCCAGCATGTACAAGGTGTCTGGAACCAGCAGGAAGCCCGGCTCCACATAAATTACTTGGAGCTCCCAGTAGTGTTCCTCTCACTAGCCGTGTTTCCATCAAGGTTTCTTGATGCTCATTTTGAAGTATCGCATCAGAAAAGGTGAATAGAAACGGCATGATTCAAATTAACTTCCTCTAATTCGCAACAAAGTTGATACGCTCGCTTGAGTTTTTTTGGGGGGGTTTCGAAACAGAGCTGATGCGCAAAACGAGAGATGGAAAGAGATTTGCCGACTCAGTTCTGATGTAGCAAACATTCACGTCATGTGACTGATCAGCTGTTTCCGATGTAACATCGCTAAAACTAGTTTGCATGACAGAATAAATACAACTTACCCGATAGCAACACATTCCTGAAATATTCTCTCCATTTTGCCGAGATATGTGGTTCGGTTCCTGTTATCAACCGCTACTTCCTGTTTACTGTAGACGTGTGTAACGCTGATGTCTGACGTAATGCCGCTTTGCGTGGCCTGGTGGATTCGCTTCAAGCTAGTTGATGGAAACACTTCTGATTCGCATTAATTTTTATTTACATTTTTGCGAATTTTCAAAAATTCACTCAAAATTCGAATTGAAAATAGATGGAAACAAGGATACTGAAACACTTCTACAGGAGAAGCCTGATCAAACACCAACACGTCCTGATAAGATCAGACAACATGTGTTCTGTGGCTCATATCAACAGGGAGGGGGGGACCCGGTCCCCATCCCTCATGGTGCTAACCCAAAAACTGCTCACATGGTGCAGCTCACAAGTCCTGTCACTGAGAGCAACCCACGTACCAGATGAACTAAATTATGGGGCAGACGCCCTCTCAAGAGGAGTCCCCCTCCCCTCAGAGTGGCGCCTGAACCCACGCATCGTGAACCAGATCTGGGCACGGTACAGGAAAGCAGACGTAGATCTTTACGCTTGCAGCATCAACGCCCACTGTGCCCTGTTTCATTCCATACTGGACATGAATGCACCATTGGGAATGGATGCGCTGGCATACAGGTGGCCGGCGGGGAGGCGTTATTACACATTCTCCCCCTTCCCTCTGATCCAGGCAACACTGGAGCGCGTACGCAGAGGGAACTTCTCTCTGATACTAGTAGCGCCCAAATGGCCAAAGAAAGCCTGGTTTGCAGAAGGGATTTCACTCCTAGTAGGAACACCATGACAGCTGCCCCTCCCTCCCACATATAGGGACCTGCTCACCCAGGCCCACGGGCAGATTTTACATCCACGCCCAGACGTGTGGCAGCTTTGGGTCTGGCCACTGAGAGGGACCGGCTAATGGCTTCTGATCTGCCCAGTAATGTGATGAACACAATACAGGGGGCACGGGCAGGGTCTACTCAGACCCTCTATGCACATAAGTGGCGTATTTTTGAGATCTGGTGTCTAGAAAGGAATATCACTCCATATTCCTGTAACTTAGCTCAGCTTCTCACTTTTCTGCAGGATCTGCTGGAGAAGGGCTGCTCCTTCTCCACAATAAAAGTCTTCCTGTCTGCAATCTCGGCATGCCACGAGGGGTGGGGAGGTAAATCACCTGGTGCCCACCCTCTCATGATACGTTTCATGAAGGGCGTGCTGAGGAAAAGGCCCCCGAGCAGGATTTTGGCCCCTCAGTGGGACCTGCCTCTCGTGCTGGACGCACTCTGTGAACCACCATTTGAGCCCCCTTCAGAGCATTAAGATATATGTATTATCTTATAAGACCGCACTGCTCTTAGCTCTGTGCTCAGCAAAGCATGTGGGTGATCTCCACGCATTATCCATGCATCCAATGTACACCCAATTTGCCCCAGATGGGTCAAAGGTCACCCTGCATCCAAACTTTGCATATGTGCCAAAGGTTCCAACATTAGATTTTAAAAGTCTGGGCTTTGATTTGTCAGCTTTTCCTCCTTCCCCCATTCTGACCTCAGAACAGAGGCGTCTGAACGTGCTCTGCCCTGTTAGGGCCCTGAGTGTTTATATGGAGAGAACTGGCAGTTGGCGAAAAACAAATCAGTTGTTCATATGCTTTGCTAAACCTGCCGCTGGCAGGGCCCTGTCCAAGCAGCGCCTCTCCCACTGGGTGACAGAGGCCATTTCCAGGGCATACAACAGCAAAGGTCAGCAGGTGCCCAGTGAGGTACATGCTCACTCAACTTGAGGCCTAGCCACTTCCTGGGCCTTGTTTAGAGATGTTTCAGTAGCTGATATCTGCTCAGCTGCAAACTTGTCATCTCCAAACACGTTTGTAAAACACTACAGCCTAGACGTCACAGCACGTGACATAACTCAAGCTGTTCTCTCTACCACAGAGAATTGAACGGCTAGCGCCTGTAGTTAAGGCAAAAGTTCTCGTAAGCATGCATTTCCAGGGCGTGATTGTATGTTCCCATAGTCATGTTGTTGCACCGCAGTGACCCTGACTGAAAGGGAACTGAAAGTTATGCACCATAACTCATGTTCCCTGAAGGAAGGGGAACAAGGTGCAACACATGTTTGCCCTTCCAATGCCCAAGCTCGGTGAAGTGCATGTAGAGGACGTACGTTGCACGTCACTGTCTTTTATGCAAGGAGGGCGGAACCTCCTTGCTGACGCTGATGCTTACTTGCCTTAAAAGGCGTGATTGTATTGCTTCAGGTGAACTGCGCGGTGGCACAATTCCCATAGTGATGTTGTTACACCTTGTTCCTCTTCCTTCAGGGAACATGAGTTATGCTGCATAACTTTCAGTTTCTTTTAGCTGCTCCCTTCTGCAGGGGTTGCCACAACGAGCAAACTTGCATGAAAGATTTGGCGATTGTTTTATGCCGGATGCCCTTCCTGATGCAATCTGGGCTAAAACCAACAACCTCAGGAATACAAAACCCTGTCACAGACCACCAAGCCACTACAGCAAACAGTTCATTTTTTATAAATTTAAAATAAACCCATTGATCTCATTTTTTATAAAGGAAAACAATCCTGACAGCAAATTTTCAGATCAGTCTAACCAGCTTTCTGCAGACAGCAATAATCCTACACTTAATGAAACAGACTCCTACCATCGCTTGGCTTTGGCTAGAATATTTTTCTAATAAAATCATTCACAGAATTGGCTACAAAGCGCAGCCTTGCTAGAGTCATTCACCCACCACAGTTGGCTCGTTGGTGCAGGTTGCTCCACCTGCACTCACCTCCTCTGTCACTGCTTCTTCCTCTGGTGCAGGTGTAGCTGGTGGCGACTCTCCCTGAAACCAGAAAAACAAAAGAATGACATTAAAATGTGAGGAATTTGAATGATGAAAGAAGGAAGAGGAGAAAAGCGTGAAAGACAAGATACAGACAAAAACACGTGCCAAAAAAGCCTAAACTGTACAGTTAGCAAGAAGACGGACACAACAAGTAGACAGCAATAGTTATATATTTATGGCTTTTGCATAGTCATAAAGATAAATACTTTGCATAGCATAAAATGCATAATAATTAGGACTAACTGTGTAATCAAGAAGCACTTGTTTTCTACCCTTTATGAATTTATTTTTGTCTGTCCCTAGTTTTTCATGGTTGATGCATCTTGCGTCTAGATGCATCCTAAACCATTCCATATCAAGATTTCTCTTTTTTTTTCAGTTAAACATACAAAATGTATTTATTATTTTATGTGCAAATG
Source organism: Garcialebias charrua (assembly GCA_038048925.1). Classification (NCBI taxonomy): domain Eukaryota; kingdom Metazoa; phylum Chordata; class Actinopteri; order Cyprinodontiformes; family Rivulidae; genus Garcialebias; species Garcialebias charrua. Next base: position 17,952 of record JBBPBX010050767.1, read on the forward strand.
TGCATGCTCATATATCCATCTCAATGGTTGATGCATCCACTCTACCACCCAGATGCATCTCTCCTTTTTCTGTCCTCGGTTACCTGACCCTCTTTATTATCCAGCTCTGTTGCTGCTTGAGTGGTGTCCTCCTCAGCTGCATCAGCTGCATCAGCTGGAGCCTTTTCAGTTGGTGTTTCATCCATGGCAGGCTCCTCTTTGACTGGTTGTTCTGTGTCATCGGCCCAGCCCTCCTCCTGGACTTCAGCATCAGAGTCGCAATGGGCTGGCTGATTCCCATCATCCACCCATTCCTCCTGGGCTTCAGCCATGGAGTCGTAGTGGGCTGCTTGGGCTCCATCGTCCCCCCAGCACTCTGTGGCAGCTGCTATAGGGTCATAGCGGACTGGTTGTCTACCATCGTCCCCCCAGGCGTCTGCAGCAGCTATAACAGGGTCATAGTGCTTCTCGGCTTTTCCTTCCCTGGCATCACTGTCCTCAGGCTGAAGGGCAAGGGTCAGGTTTCAAGCAGTCAGAAGTCAAAAGACATTTTTCATCCTATAGTTATTACAATGGATTCATGAATCAAACTGGGAACAAAGGGAGGAAAGGCAGGGTATAAGGGGGAAATGATGGCAAACTGAACAATTACGCTTCTTAATCCTCAATCGTGTCTGGACAGTACCAGACTGATTAATGTTTACAGGCCTAGTGGGATTGTATGGCCACTATATGACAACAACAATAATCTTAGGACCACAGTAAAATATTCAATACAAAAAAAAGTGGAAAATTATTGTATTTTTAAGAGAAACTCAAGATAAGTTGTTTACGGCCTTGCTTTCATAAATGCTGGCAAACTGTAGAAATTATCAACCAAAAAAGGAATGCAATGATTTTTCAATGTATATAAACCCATTTTGAATGAAACATACTGTACATGATCATTTTGTATTTGACGTCAGCGACATGTTTCCAACAAAGCTTAGAAGTAGGCCTAGCTGAATGCATTTCAACAGCATACAGTTAGAACAGGAAGATTTGGAGGATATCAGAAATGAGTGCATTTACAAAAAAATAAAAATACAGTTCTCCTAGGTACTTGAACTTGCAGACAAAAGTCAAATTAAATGATGCCGCATTTGCATGTTTAGGCACAACACTTGCAGGACTCTACTGCAGATTTTGATGAGATATTTTCTCAGCTAATGTTTACACTCTGTAGGAAATACTACAAAAAGCATCTGGAGGAAAGAATCCTTCAAAAAAAAATTTTTTTCTCTAAAACAATCAATGCATTTAATAAATGAGGCCCTGAACTGAAAAATAAAATGTCTTAAACTTCTAATCCTGAAAGAGTGGAGTCATATTTTCTGTTAGAACTACAGTCACTTTTCTTGTCAACATGCGACACAGTGAAAAATTTCAAAATGTTCTAAAATGTGTTGCTGCAATCAAATTTCAAAATGTATTTTAAATAATGTTATTGTGCCATTTCAGTAAAATTAAAAGACATTATCACAGTTGTTCAACTTTTTTGGAAACATGGCTGCATATTGAAAAACCAAGCAAGGGATTCAATAGTTTATGATTAAAACAAATAAATAAATAAAAAACTGGCAAATAAGGAGGTTAATACTTTGATACTTTGGATCTAAACATGGATGAGTTTTTGGAAAAACTGTTTCAAGAATTATCCGAATATCAATTGCATTTGAATACTGAACAAAAGTTGTCATGCATTTATGACTAGCCCATGACCATGTTAGGATCCAGAACACTGTCGTTGAGTATTAACCTTTACAGGGATGGTTCACATAAAATCAGAAAACAAAGTCAAATAAAACAAGGAAAGGTGGTTTTTCAACAGGAGGAAATACAAAAAAAAAAAGAAATCATCAAGAAACAAGTACTGATTCTTCTTAGGATAAACATGGTTTACAATCCCACGGCCTTGTTCAGGTGTAAGAATAATAGACTTTGTACAGTTTTACCTTAGATTATTAAGACTCAACTTTCTTACAATGATTTAAAACAAAAACAGAGGTTAGTAAACTGATAGAAGGGTTGGCTTTGAGCAAAAATGGATGAAGTTGCTCATGAGTTCTTGTTTATTACTAATCATATTTTTTAGTGAAAACAATAATCCACAGTCAACATGAGCAACTTCTTAACTGATGTAAGGAAATCCATCGATGTGTGTCACATGTGACCACAAACATCACGTGTAAGAGTTAAATGACTTGTCTGAATAACAGGTGAACACACAACAATGAGGGAAAACAGAAAGTGGGAACAGCAATTCAGTTACAAATGATTTCAAACTGCGCAACTTTAATTCTTTAAAAACCTGCAATGTCTTCCATCCAATTCTTTATGGTTCGCATAGCAAAGACTAATAACGATAAGATGTAAATCTACACCTGATCAAGTTTGTATATAAACTAGATCTCTTTAACAGATGTAACAGGAAAATGGCTGAAGTTGATCGATTTAATGTCAGTTTGAAACTGAATTGGCCCAAGTTCCATTTGTGTTGCAGCCCAGTATCGTCAGTGTTGTGTTATCACATCAAACACTGCAGACAACGACAACAGACAAACGGATTTGGGACAGACGAGTGAAAGCAAATGTTCATGGAAAAGCTTGTAAATAAAAACAGGAAGAAGCATGAGGAGAGCAGGGTTATATGGTGCAACAGAGCGCACACAATTATCCAAATATTAAAAGAGTGAAAGAATATTGTAATATTATGCATTTTATTAGATTTTTTTGCCTTTTATTTTTTTTATTTTTCTATATATAAACACTTACCCATGAGTCCCAGTTTGCAGGCTGTGGGAAAGGAAAAATAATCAATAAAGGAAGATTAGTTACTAAATACTTGCTTTTTGTGCTCAAAGGAACTCATCCATCAAGCAGCCAATTGTGTGTCATGTCCACTCGTACTTTGAAAAACTATGACAGCAGGACTCCGCAAAAAACGAACCGCAAAGTAACAAGGGGCTACTGTATACCTTGTATAATGCATTTCAAATAGCATTTTGCCAAAATTAGCTTGAAGCTAGATTTTTGCTATTTGTAGCATCTAACTAACCTTTTGTTGTTACTTGTAGCTTCTTTCAATACCTTTATTATTCAGCTAGCCTTTTGAAATGTTTAGTATAAGCCAATTTGTGTTATTTTTAACTTCTAGCTAGCCTTTTGTTATGTACAGGAAACCCCCGACCTACGACCCCATCGACCTGCGAACCACGGGACCTACGAACATATCATATTTAATAAAAATATGAAATTACTGTATTAAAAAAAAAAAAAAAATTTTTTTTTTTTTTTTTGTGTTTTTGTGTTTAAATGTTCTTAATTTCATGTTCTGGTTGTTTTAAAGGCTTTATAAATAATAATTATGATAAAAAAGATCATTTCTGATCATTTTTGAGCAATTTCTGAGCATTCTTGGGCAACAGGAAGTAGGTCTTCAGTTTACACGGTCACAAATTAATGTAGAACACCGGACGGCGGACGCCATTTTAGGTTCAGTCACTGGGGTCTCCGGTCACAGAACACCGGACGCCATTTTAGGTTAGCTGCCCGGGAGCCAGCCGAAGACTGGTGACCAGGATGGCTTCATATGGATTAATTACGAGCTGGAAACGTCTCTGTGAACTTTGTGGATGTCTCAGGCAGCAGCGGATTTATCGCCGATCGTGCCAGGCCGCCGTGCGAACACCTCCGGCCGGCCTGGCTACACCTCCGGCCTGGCTAGCTCCAGAAGCTAACACGGGAGCTAACACGGTAGCCGGCCGAAGACTGGTGACCAGGATGGCTTCATATGGATTAATTACGAGCTGGAAACGTCTCTGTGAGCTCTGTGGACGTCTCAGGCTGGAGCAGGAGCTACAGATTGATCGCGCCGCCGCTCCAACACCAGCTCATGGCTTGGCTAGCAGAAGCTAGCCAGCTAGCTAACAGGTCTGGAGCAGCTGCGGTGGTTCACTGGCCGGCCGCCGCGCTGCTCGGCCCCGACAACAATCAACGCATGGCAACCTAAGATGTCGGCTTTGACCATCTCAAAGTAAGAAAATATATTTTTATTTATTCTGTAAATGTGAATAGCAATGTTTAACATTACAGTACACTACTGTACATTTAATGTGTGTGCGCGCTCCGTTAGCATGATAAATAAAGGTTGAATGAATGAATGAATGAATAAATTTTTTTTTTAATATAATTTTCACCCCCTACCTACGAACGGATCGAGCTGCGAACCGTTCTTAGGTCCCTAACTCGTTCGTAGGTCGGGGGTTCCCTGTATAGCTTTTAACTACGGTAATCTTTTGCTACATATAGCTTCTATGTGACTTATCTGTGCTGCTGATCTCTTGCCTTTAAACCGCTGTACAGTATTCTCTTATACCCATCTGCTCACTGCAGACTCATGTTCGGGCTGCTGTTACTTTTGCTATTTTGGGGTGTAACAGGGACATTGAGTACACAATTTCGTTCCACCTCATGTACCACATGTGATGCGAATGACAATAAAGAACCTTGAGCCTTGAGATCTGAAGTTCTGAGTGATTGATTCCCAACGAGGAGGGTTTGGTTCAATGTGTATTGCACATTTGAATAAGCTGTGAAGGTCTTCATTCTGCAAACTGCTCTCTTTTAAATTAGTTTAAAATGCTTTGAAATAGCACTTTGAGATTTTCACTAATGAAAAGTGCGTTATAAATTGAATTCATTATTATTATTATTATTATTATTAGTTGACATTAGTAAAGCAAGTAAACCTCAATGTAGACCAACCCAGTTTCATTCCCTAAATGTTTACTATCAGCTTTGGGCAAAAAATTAAAACAGGAATAGTCTCACACAAGGATTCGACAATGGAGGGTTTAATAATGTCTTACTAATTAATTCTGATTATTTATTTATTTATTTATTTATTTATTTATTTATTAGTGGCAAAGTCCTCCAGGAGCGAATGTTAAAGTTTTGTCCGGTCGTAAAGAAGCAGAAATAGGAGCCGAGAAGGGCGACAGTCTGGAGTTCATGTCGTAGGTGGTGTGTGACACGGGAAGAAGTGGTCACTAGGTTTCTACAGATCATCATGCCGCCTTCCACCTCAGGTTTAGTAGTTTAGAAAAGAAGCAGTGCAGGCAACACCTCAAACCATGTCAGGCTGAAGTGACTGCATGTTTTACCAGACTTAGCCAGTTTATTTCAGTATATTTCAAGCCAACCAACCGCTGAGCTTTTAAAGTTTGATTCTTTATTGGGCTTTTTTTAATCAAGTCCAAACTCTTTCTGAACTTCAGCGAGAAATAAACCTGGCCTCTGTCAGAATAGAGCATGGAATCTCTTGCAAAGACCGACATATCTTTGGAAAAGGTCTCCACACACTTTGTGTTCATGCCAGGAATCATCCACCTGAGTGACAGCAGAGACTTTGGTTGTTGAACTGAAAATGTCCAGGTCCATGTCCAGCAAGCCGCTGAGCGCAGGACTGTCGAACTGATAACGACAGGAACAGGAGGGCTCATTGGCTAATTGAGTCGAACAGTGAGGAGCAGGAAACAGGAGAATAGAATAAAATAGAGTAGAATAAAATAATTCTAGAAGGCTGCGATTAAAAATTCTGATCTGAAGAAGTAAAAGTTAAAGTTTGGGAGTTTATGACAGCAGCTGCTTACTAACTTCTGTAGGAGAGGTGACGCTGATGTCAGGAGCTGCTGCAGCGTCAAACAGGTTGATGATGTTCTCTGTTTTTAACTCCTTCGACGGGGTCACCTTAGGCGGAGGAGGCATTGCTGGTCTTAACTAGAATTCAGAGGGGAGAGAAGTTCAGGAGGGTTCACTGCAAGCTCCTTTGAATATCGTTTCTAGGTTGAACATCATCACTGAGAGAGAGAGAGAGAGAGAGCGAGAGCCCGCATCTACCTTGGATGGAGACTTGGGGATTGGAGGGGGCCCTCCTGGTCTGAGAGCGTGGTTAGAAGCCTCTTTACCACTGAATGAAGGAAACAAACACAGAAAGAATGGCAAAAATGCTCAAAACATGAGAAAATGCAGCAGAAAAGGTTCAAAGGAGCATCGCATAAGTAAAACACAAACAGAGAAAGGTTCCAGGGCATGCGCTACAAGCAGCAACCATCATGCAGAAGCATTTGTTTGTTTTTTTCCATCTCCCGTCATGCAGCAGGCCTGGTCTGTGCCTCCAGTGAATCCTCATAGGTGAGCAGTGTGAGAGGTGTTTACTCTCATATAGAAGATGTTCTGCTGCTGGTAAAAGAAAGCTCCAGCACACAGCGTACACTCTGATTTATTATTGTCCCATATAGGACATGAACCTTGTGGCTTGTCATTAAAGAACATTGTCTGGTGCAGCAGTAAAGAAACACATGCAGGTTTGATGAGTACATAGCTCTCTCACCAGATGGCATGTCTGTGAAATAATTTGAATTTAAAAGGCACCAGATTTCCTAATATATTTCAGGTTGCAGGCTAAGTGAGGTGCAGCAGCTGAACAGAGGCTGGACAGACAGAAAGATGCTGCGTCACCATGGTTACCTCCTGCTGGCTCCTGACGATGAGGCACCAGGGTCATCTGTCTTTCTGAAAGGGGAGGTTCAGGGGTGACTCCAGGTTAATATTTGCTCCTCCTGTTGTCCTTGATTTTTTTTTTGTTTAAACTGTCACTGATTTTCATTGTTACTCGTGATAAACCAGGAAAAGTGAAGTCAGTTGCTCGAGTTGGTGTTTAAAAATAAAATGTTTGTACACAATACATTTCTAATGCTTCCTTTTAAAAAGATTAAACATGTTTTTTTTCCTGTGGAGACATCTGAGCACTTCAACATAAAGTAAACTCCTAAACACTGAGCACAATAAACGGGAAATAAATGTGTTAAATG
>JBBPBX010050769.1:10130-24843 GCA_038048925.1 Garcialebias charrua
GAGGCTTTTTTCGGACACATGAGCTCGAAACAGTCTGGAAGTGGCCCTCCTCTTCCTCTTCACTCTCTGAGTCCTTTGCTGCTGCCCTTAGCGCCCATAGCGCCCAAAACTGGTACTGCACCATTTTTGCCCAAAATGAAAAACGGCGAATCAGAGCGAAAAATGGGTCTAAATCAGACCTGCTCATTAAGTCGATCGCGGAGGCATTACTGGTCGATCGCAGCGTGACATTATTTTTTATTATTTTCCCGCAGCGTGACATTAAAAAATTGTCAGCCAATCAAACATCCCGTTACTTGATTGACATACAGGGCAACCAATCGGATGACAACTAAATCTTGAGTTTTAACTTCCCGTCACTTGATTGACATACACAGCAACCAATCAGATGAGAGCTTTAGGTCATTGCGCATGTAGTTTCTGAAAAACAATGGCGCGAAGGTGGAACGCAGCGAAACATACTAAGCGAAAACAATCAGATTTCGGACTGTTCATGGAAAATACGACATCGAATTCCCACCAAAAAGCCAGCTGAGAAAGAGAAAGGTGGAGGAACTAAAATCCCTGTCCGGACAGCAGCAACTTCTAAAGCGAAACGCCGCCACCATCTTCCGGGTGAGTGACGCTGTGATGTTTCTCTGCACGCTTAAACATACTGGTTGGGAGTTGACGTGGCTTTATTATTCAAATCATACGAGACACTTTTCATACAGCATAACCTCCTTGACTACTCTCTGTTCTCTGCACGTTTCCCTGTCCCGCAGCGCGAGCGTTTGCAAAACACACTTTCGCGCTGCGTTCAGGGACAGTCTGTAAAATACACCGCTGTAAATCTCTCCGTACCAAAAGAGACATTTTGATGCCTTCCTTCACTAAAACGTGTCCGGAGCCATAACAACCTGCTACAACTGTGGTTATCAACTGGTGGCCTGTGGACCACTTTAGATTTGCTGGAGGGGGCTTTTAGAGATGACATTATAAAGCAAAAAATATCTAATGATTTTTTAACATTTGTTAAAGTAAAAGACCAGATTCATATAAAGAAGGGGGTGGGGATCAGTTTCTACCATCTTTAAAAAAAATAAAATAAAAAATAAAAAATCTATATTGCTGTCACCATCACCCCATTTGGTTTCTGCGGGCGACCAGGTGCCCGCGGGCACCATGTTGGTGACCCCTGATTTATTATGTGTTTTGCAATATTGGCTTATTCAGTTATGCAAGGTACATCAACATAGGTACATTGTACATAAAAATAATCCTTAATACTGTAATGATTGAATTAATTATGTTTGTCCACTAGATGGCAAGCATGAGTTTATGTGAATGCATAAATGTAAAGAAAAGAACAACAGAAGTAGTTAGTCAATGAGAGACACCTGTGAGCAACCTGTGTGAGCAGCTTCACAAAAGATACTATAATAAAAGTGTCTGGAAGATACACAACGTCTGGTTAATTTCAAACACAAATATAACATGGTGTCAGGAGTGAACTGAGTGGCAGCCATGGACCTGAAACCACCGGAGAGCTTGAAGCTGACGGGAAACGTGGATGAAAATTGGCGTGCCTTCAAACAACGTTTTCAACTATATGTTGCTGCAATGGGTTTGGAGACAAAGCCGGATGCCAGAAAGGTAGCAATGTTGCTGACCATAGCAGGAGCACAGGCTTTGGATGTCTACAACACTTTTGTGTTTGATGACCCAGAAGACAAAGAAAAGTTGGATGTTGTGCTGAGTAAATTTGATGCTCACTGTTCTCCCAAGAAGAATGAATGCTATGAGAGATATGTGTTTCGTTCCCGAATGCAGACCCAGCATGAACCCTTTGATAACTTTCTGACAGATTTGAAGGTGAAAGCTCAGTCATGCAATTTTGGCCTGCTAAAGGACTCTATGATCAGAGACCAGATCGTCTTTGGTGTGCGTGATGGAAAGCTCAGAGAGAGACTGCTGAGAGAAGTGGAACTGACCCTGGAAACAGCTGTAAAGATGTGTCGGGCAAGTGAACTGTCTCTGCAGCAAGTGAGGACTTTTTCTGAACTTTCAACAGGACCGACTTCACAGTTCAGTGACGGTGCTGCAGCAGTTGGAGCAGTGTCCTGCCAGAAGATACGACATGCTCAGATGAGGCAGCTGCAAGAGGATTGCATTATCAGCTGTAAGCGCTGTGGGTCACGGCATAAAGTGAGACAATGTCCTGCTTACGGTAAGCAGTGTTTGAATTGCCGTGGAAAGAATCATTTTGCAAAACAATGCTTTATGAAGAAGAAAGAAGAGAAGAAGAGGAATCGTGTAAACTTGGTAGATGAAACTGACTTAAGTGACACATTCTTTATTGGTGTTGTGAGTTGTGAAAATGAGTCAGAAAAAGTGCACTGCGTTGACAGAGATGATAAATGGACAATTCCTTTGCTGATCAATGGAGCCATAGTTAAGTTCAGATTGGACACAGGTGCTAAGGCTAATCTCATAAGCATGTCTGATATAACAAAAATGCAACTAAAACCTCACATTAAGGAAGTCAAATCGAGTCTGAGAGACTATAATGGACAATCAATTGAGTGCATTGGCACATGTCAGCTGAAGGTGACAGTTAAAGGATCTAAACATCGTGTGTTCTTCTCAGTTGTAAAAGAGGATCGTGAGTCACTTTTAGGTGACAAATCCTGTGAAGAACTTGGACTAGTGAAAAGAGTCTACCAAATAAACACAGAATTGAATGAACTCCATAGTCCTGCTGATGCAATGCTTCAGGATTATGAGGATGTCTTTCAGGGATTAGGTGCTGTACCCTGCACATACAAGATTCAGCTGAGAGAGAGTGCTCAGCCTGTTGTGCATGCTGCACGTCGCATTCCAGCACCACTGCCAGAGGGGTTGAAAAATGAGTTGGACAGAATGACCAGTTTGGGAGTCATTAAAAAAGTGGAAGAGCCCACAGATTGGGTTAATTCCATTGTGATTACAAAGAAGAAGAATGGAGAATTAAGAATATTAGGGGTGTAACGGTACGCTAAAATCACATTTCGGTTCGGTTCAACTACAAGGAGAGCTCGGTTCGGTTTATTTTCGGTTTATTTTCGGTACAAATTATTATTATTTTTTTTACAAAATAAAGACTTACAAAATGTTTATTTTGAAAATATGCCAAAAATATGTTTGTATTGTATTGTAGTAATAAATAAAAGTGACCCATTTGGATGATATTTTAAATAAACAGCACTCTACAATAAATAAACTATATGAACAATAATAAAAATCTTAATAAATGCAATAACAGTCAGAACCAGAACAATAAGCAGCAACAGACTGTTTACAATCTAACTAATCAAGTTTTTGTTCAGTAGCAGCAGTGTGGCTGTATTTGTCCTCATTACTGTACTCACAACTTCTTCCACGGGCGGCCGTGGCGTAGTGGTAATGGCAGTCGTCTCCCGATCGGAAAGTTGGCGGTTCGACTCCCGGGACCCGCACCATGTGTCGTTGTGTCCTTGGGCAAGACACTTAACCCTGAGTTGCTCCCGGTAGGACTGGAAAGCACCTTGCATGGTAGTCTGCCGCCACCGGTTTATGAATGTGTGTAGCATTCAATATATGTGTAGCACTTTGAGATTTTCAGTAATGAAAAGTGCGTTATAAATTGAATTAATTATTATTATTATTATTCTTGGTGGGACAGGTGGGACTGTGGGAACAGTTCAGAGTTCAGTTCAGTCATCACTTAGCTGCAGGTGGATTTACCTCTGTCACAGACTGGAAATAAAAAAAACAAAAGAGATTTTAAAAAAAAACAAGTTAATAAGATTAAGATTAAAAAAAAAGATTATTTAGATAATAATAAAACAATACCTCTTGAACAATTGAATCTCTCACTCTTCATCATCATGGCAGGCAGGGCTTTAATCTGGTCCAGGGCTTGTTGTTGACAACATCAGTTAGTTTTTTCATAAAGAGCTGAACTTTTTGAAGTGTTGACGTGATGAATGTCTCATAGCGACGCTCAGCCTGCGCATATAACAACGTTCAGACTTAGATTCGAGATTTAAAAACTCATACAGCTTGTGTTATTGCTCTGGACCGCTCTGATTACCTGATAGTTTTAATACAGCTGCTGTTCACGTTCGGATGAAGTAGTTTTAATACAGCTCTTCGTTCACGTTCGGATGACAGTTTCCAGCGCGTTCACGTGACGTGTTGCTGCTGCAGAGAGCTGCGTCACGCACTCAGCTGCTGCAGAGTCTTCATGAAGCAACGTCCACACAAGCTGCGTGTGCGCTCGTCTTTTAACATTTTAACAACTTTATAACGTTCACAAACAGGAGACCGCACGAGATGCTAACGGCTAAATGCTGCGCGTGCCACGCGAAAATAGCTCCGTGCTGAAACGCGCCCAGGAAATTTTGTTCCGCGGTGCATATATTCCCCTGTTAAGAACGTTTAATGAGTGAAAAAATAACCGAAACGGTACGCAGTTGGACCGAACCGAACGTGGTGTACCGAAACGGTTCGGTACACCCATTACAACCGTTACATGCCTAAAGAATATGCATGGATCCAAAAGATCTAAATGAGAACATCAGGAGAGAACATTATCAAATACCCACTCGAGAAGAAATTATCAGTGAGATGGCTGGAGCAAGTTATTTCACCAAGTTGGATGCAGCACAAGGGTTCTGGCAAGTAAAGCTAGATGAAAGCAGTACCAAGTATTGTACTTTTAACACACCTTTTGGAAGATTTTGTTTTCTAAGACTCCCTTTTGGAATAAAATCTGCACCTGAAATATTCCATAGAGCGATGGAGCAGATCATAGAAGGCTTGGAAGGAGTGAGAGTCTACATTGATGACATCATCATCTGGGGATCAACAGCTCAGGAACACAATGACAGATTGAGACGCGTCATGGAGCGCATACGAGAAAATGGACTAAAGCTCAATAAAAATAAATGTGAGTTTGGGGTCAAAGAAATTATGTTTCTCGGAGACAAACTATCTGCCCAAGGTGTTCAGCCAGATGAAGAGAAAATAAAAGCCATCTTGAAGATGCCACAGCCTGTCGACAAAACGGGTGTCCTGCGCATCATGGGGATGATCAATTTTATAGGAAAATTCATTCCAAATTTGAGTGCCAAGATGACAAACATTCGCAGACTCTTGAATAACAATAGTCAATTCCAGTGGACTGAGGTTCATGATCAAGAGTGGAAGGAACTGAAAAACTATCTGACTACTGAACCAGTGCTCACCTTCTACGATCCTAATAAAGAAATAAAACTGTCTACAGATGCCTCAAAAGATGGACTGGGAGCAGTTCTTCTTCAAGCTGAGAATGAACAATGGAAGCCAGTGGCTTATGCGTCCAGAGCCTTGACAAAAGCTGAATGCAAATATGCTCAAATAGAGAAGGAATGTTTGGGGCTGTCTTATGGACTGGAACGGTTTCATAACTATGTGTATGGTTTACCATCTTTTTTAGTTGAAACAGATCACCGGCCCTTGGTTTCTATCATCAGAAAGCACCTGAATGAAATGTCACCGAGGATCCAGAGGCTTATGATGAGGATGCAGAGGTATGATTTTACACTGATCTACACTCCAGGGAAACATCTGATTCATGCTGATGCTCTGTCCAGAGCCCCTACGGACAATGCTGTGAGTTCAACTGAAGAAAAATGTAAAAGAAGAGCTAGAGAATCTGTTTTCTGGTCTGGAATAAACAAGGACATTGAGGTGCTAATAAGCAAATGTGAAACATGTCAGACTTTTAGAAACAAACAGAGCAAAGAACCTATGATAACAGCTGACTTTCCAACATCATCATGGCTGAAAGTAGGAATGGATTTGTTTTATTTTAAAGGAAAAAACTATTTAGTAATCATGGATTACTATTCAAACTACCCTGAGATGGCTCTGTTAGCTAATATATCATCAAATTGTGTCATCACTCATGCTAAATCGATTTTTGCAAGGCATGGCATTCCACATATTGTGGTGAGTGACAATGGACCATGTTTTAGTAGCAGAGAATGGCAAGATTTTGCTAAACAGTATGATTTTCAACATGTAACATCAAGTCCACATTATGCTCAGTCAAATGGGAAAGCAGAGAAAGGAGTTCACATTCTTAAACAACTTCTGAAGAGAGCTGCAAATAGTAACTCTGATCCGTATTTAGCTTTATTAAGCTACAGATCTTCACCATTACAATGTGGATTCTCACCTGCTGAACTCTTGATGAATCGGAAGATTCGTACAACTTTACCAAGTTATAACAGTGATGAGCAAGTTGCAAAGAAGTCATCAAAGTTGGAGTACAAGTTACAAAAGCAGAAAGTAAAACAAAAGTCATATTATGACAGATCAGCTAAGATTCTACCCCCACTGTCATACAAGGACCCAGTGAGGATTCAGGATGATGAGGGATGGAAGACGAAAGCAACTGTTCTGCAAGAAGTAGCTCCACGTTCATTTGAAGTGAAAACTGAAGATGGACAAGTTCTGAGACGAAATCGTCGCAGTTTGTTGAAGACTCCATTAGAGCCTACTGATAAGTCGAGTGAAGATTCTAAGGACTCTCAGATTATTTCTAATACTGAAACACATTGTGACGTTGACAGTATGGTTGGTATTAGGGACAATACACCTGCGTTAAGAAGATCTACCAGGGTGGTGAAAAAACCTGAAAGGTTGAACTTGTTAAAGAAGAAGAAAAATAGAGAAAAGTTTTTAAAAAAAGTTGAAATGTCTATTTTGTAATTCATGTTCTGAATGTGTCTCATGCAATGTATGTTATTCTTTGATAGGATTATTTTTGTAACATTCTTACTTTAAAGGTACAGTATGCAGTTTCTGTAGAACTCCAGCACTTAGAAATATTTTCAACAGGCAAAGCATTCTGATCCCGCTCTGCCCCCTTGTGGTCTGTTAAATTTCAAATTCAAGCTCTGTTTTTATTGGCTGATTCAAATTCAAGCTCTGTTTTTATTGGCTGGTTACAAACTCTGTTTTTATTGGCTGGAAAATGGTGGGTCACCTTTTCTTTTTAGAAATGCTTATTTACCACCTGGAGAAGCAAGGGGACAATATTTTTTTTTATTTTTTTTCAGAGATTACCTGGCTAACATCAGTCTGTCAGGAGGTAGTGACAGAGTGAAGAAATATGTTCATAAAAAAAGCTACATACTGCAGCTTTAAAGAAAGGAGGATGTAATGATTGAATGAATTATGTTTGTCCACTAGATGGCAAGCATGAGTTTATGTGAATGCATAAATGTAAAGAAAAGAACAACAGAAGTAGTGAGTTGAGGAGAAACACCTGTGAGCAACCTGTGTGAGCAGCTTCACAAAAGATACTTTAATCAGGGTGTCCGCGGGGTCTTGAAAGTTATTAAAAGTTGATAAATCAATTTTGGGAAAATTAAGGGTCTTGAAAAGTATTAAAAAGTCTTGAAAGCGATTTGATGAGGTATTATTATTTTTTGCTGTTATTCTAGCTTTAAATAATTTGACAGCAAAAAGTATGTATGACTAATATTTGTTTTCCTCACCGCAGAGGATTTGGAAACTGCTTCGCACAAATTTAGAGTGTCAGGTTATAACAGCCTTTACATGCGCGACTGCTTTATCTCCAAGTTGAGTCTGTGTGTTCGAGTAAGTTGCCGCGAGACCGTGAGAACAATGGGTAAATGCAAGTTTTCGGACTCCTGGTTGGAGATGCCTGATTTTCAAGAATGGCTGAGGCCTGTCGCCGAGAATAACCGCGAGGCTTATTGTACATTTTGTAAAAAAAAAAGATGAGCGTAGCCTCAATGGGCATAAACGCTGAAGCTGAGTTAGAAGAGCTGAAAAAAAGAGAAAAGTTCTACAAGAGGTGTGCGATTCTCTGCAAAAAGATGCAGATCAGTTGGCAGAGCAGGCAGAGGGAAAGTCAGGTTCTTTAATGGCCCAACTGATCACCAAGTCCAATGTCTTGAGAAGGAGACGTAAAGAAAAACTCAGTGAGCTGGTGCAAACTGAAGAGTTGCTGGAATGCAAAGCAACTGCACTGAGGCACATGTAATGATTACTGTGTTTATTTCTTATTCTCCATTGTTCAACCAAGTTACTTTAAAATAGCTACGAGTCTTGTTGTAACCTAAGCTATATTTTCTTAAACCTAGTCGTGGTTCAGTTTCTTCTTTTGAACTTTTTTCTTTCCACTGTATCTCAGTTCTGTTGTAGGTTTGAGATTCACAGATTTAATTGAAAACAACAGCAGTTTTGTAAATCAAAGATTTGTTGCTTAATAAAACAAAGTGACGATAAGGTCTTGAATTTATTTTGGAAGGTCTTTAAAAAGTCTTGAAAAGGTATTGAAATTAACTTCATTATTCCTGCATATACCCTGACACAGAAATATTTTTTAAACTGTAAATATTTACCAGTAGCAAACAAAAAAATAGGCTATGTACATGTTTTATGATATTTCTAAATCAAATGTTCTTTAAGTTTGCGGAAGGATAGGCACACAATTGTTTAGGAAAAAACAACAATTACAGACTCCCTTTAAAAACAACGATGTGTCATTTATTAAAGATAACTGACAAATAAAGAAAATGTGAAAACACATACAAGTCAAACAAAGTTGCACAATCACCTCAGATGTACAAGTCACACATACAAACTGTTTTCCTGCTAGAAATAATGTGTCATTTAAATCCGCCACAGTATAACAGCACACACAAACTCAAGGCATTGACGTTTAAAATCTCACCATGTGACACAAGAGTTGGGAAGTCGCTTCAACTCTGATGAGAATCACATCAACGTAGCTGGACACCGGATCGGGACTCCACGGCAGACTTCAAAGACTCTTAGTGCGCTGTAACAGTTTTATACCTTGTGGGGTGTATGTGTGCGTGCGTGCGTGTGTGCGTGCGTGCGTGTGTGTGATGTCTTTACACACTCTGTTTTTCAAAGCAAAGTGGTGCTAGGCACCTGGGTCAGTTTGCCCTCAACTGAAACTTCAACTCATCCCTATCTTACATCGACAATTCTACTTGGCTGTGAGATGCATGGAAACCCATTGTGTGCCTCACTCCCTTTAGAAACTGCAGGCTCCTGTGGGAAGAAAGACGGGCCCGTGTCTTTCTCCCAAACAACCTGGCAGTTATCAAAACAAAGTTTGCACAACAGCATGTATCTCACAGTAGGGCTGGGCGATATGAGGAAAATATTATATCGCAATATTTTTTGGCTATATCACGATACACGATATATATCGCGATATCTCCAAAATCAATGAAAAAATGATTCAAAATTGATTAAAAAATGTCAACACTAAATTTGAACAAACTTAAATATTTTATTTTAACCATCAATTGCACACATAAATAAAAAGTACTTCAAGCAAAAAGGAAGAATAAATAATTTAAACTTAAAAAGGTGCTCTTGTGCTTTTAACATTAAAAAAATATTAAATCAAAACATTTAAGGCCTTTAAAATACAAAAACAAAAGTGTAAACAGTGGCCATAAAATTTACTGACCCAGAACAGTCACAGGTAACAACTCTCAACTATTTGCATGTGCTAGTAATTTTTAACAACAAACCACAAACTGTGCCAAGTTCAGGCAATGTCTGCAAAACCTCTGAACAAGAACAGATTTATCACAGATGTACTGCAGTAAATGTGAGCCTCTGTGTACTGTATCCGGTTTTATTGTGAAAGGGTCAGGGGGTTGTTTCCGGATTCACGAAGACGTTCTCTAAGTTGCTCTACAAAGTGTCGCATTGAATCCTTGTGTAAAAACACGACAGCCTCCACTCAGAAACGTGAACAGAGAGGTGGAGACATTATTAAATCAGCAGTTTATCATATATCGCTAAAGACACGGTCAGTCTCAGCTGTGGAAGAAGACGGCTAAAGCGTTAGCCATCTTGTTAGCCGCTAAGGACCGTATCTTTAGCGATATATGATAAAATGCTGATTTATTAATGTCTCCACCTCTCTGCGGTGCACGCATGACTAAATGAGCTCAGACCCGTGGTTTGTTTTAAGGAAGCAGCAGGTTGGAAAAACACGCAGTAACACACACTTGGTTCTGCCGTTCATGCTCCACTCCGCTGTTTAAATGGTGAATAGGATTCGTAGTTCCGACCTTTCTTCGGGATTATTTTCAGCATCGTCTACAAAAACATTTTTTATGCCCTCATCTGACAATTTAATCCAAACTAGCTCAGAACATTGTTTTTCCCCCTCAGCGCTCTTCATATCTGCCGTGTTCACTTGTGCTGAAAGTCTCCGAAGCTCCGTCCTCCTGCAGCCTGCAGGAAGGAGGGGGGCGAGTGGAAGCCCGCGCGACAGCAGAAGGATCCTCGATATAGACGATATAGCCCTTTTAACCATCGTACATTTAAAATGTCGCGATACATCGAGTATATTCGATATATCGCCCACCCCTATCTCACAGTCAACATGGCACAAGTCATTTGGTCATTATGACACTAAAATTAATAAAATTATGTTAAAGCATTAACTCTTAGCATAAAATTGATAAACATTTAGTCAGAAAAACATTAATACTAAACTCTTAATTCATTCCACCCTCTGATTTTCTGACTAATTTTGAAAAAAAATTATCCTGTCACCTCATAAGGCATGTATATATCCAGCTTTGTAAAGCTACACACCAAATCTAAAAAATGAACATAGTCCCCCTCACTTATAGTCTGTTCCCATTAACCCAACAACAATATCCCGCCTCATCCTAAGGCAGTGTTATAAACTAATCTAATTATATGATCCTTCCTTCAAAACAAAGCACTAAAATAACAAAGGAGGGACACTGTATATTCTCGCTCTAAAACTTTTCCTGTTCAATACATGTGAATACTTTGAAATCAGACAGCCAAACTCAGAGACTCAATCATAAGTTTTGGCACCATGGATCCGTTCATTGCGCATCTGAAGAGATCCAATTAGCCAATCAATCTCAACTCCCACAAGTGTACAACACATTCACCCTTTAAAAACACCTAGGTATTTTTTTAGGACTATTTTACTGTCCAGTTCCACAACACCCTGTTTGTAGCACATATCACATTTGCATGTCATAGGCGAGATATATTTATAACTCAAATTAATCATCATTCAGTCTTATCATCATTTAGTCTTAAAAACAAATCACATTTCATCATTTCAGATAAAATAAAATAAAAAAACTCAAGGAACAATCAGAAATGTTCCAAACTCGTCACTTATGATGGATCTTCGTGGCTCCACCCTCTGAAACAGCTTGCACTAAAACGCTGTTACATGTGTAGTGGGACAGCACTCTCATGTCCGTTATGGGATTTAAGCCTCTTCACATCTCTCTGAGACTCTGAGTGTTACTTTTCTTGAAACTCTCAAGGAGACAAGTGGACACTATTTTTGTTACAATTATTTTGAATTAATGGACACCAATTAATCAGATTGAACTTTCTCTTTAATGTGTGTTAATTCAAAATTGATCAACAGTATATTTTTGTCATTTAATGATGATCTGTTACTTGCATGAGTTTGACCTTCTGCTGGTTTATTCTTCATTACAAGTGTGCTCTGAATCTAAGGCACGAGTCAGGGTAAAGCTGTTACTTCCTTCTCTGTTTTGTCTTTCAAGGTAGACATAATTTTCCACTTCAAAGGCCAGTCCATCTGGCCGCTTATGTAAACAGTTTTCTTGTTGTCCGTCAGAGACTTTCTGCCTATGGGAATCAAAATTCCATCTCTTATTTTGTTAAACCAGCCAGTAGTCATTGAGGAGGTGGGGAGACCCCGCCTCCCATATAAAGTCCTACTTCCGTTTTGACTTTAGTGTCGAAGGGGAGAATTGAACTAACAGCTGGTTTTCCCCTTTGGAAAAAGCTGGAAACGTCCTGGTCATTGTGTCAATTAGACCTATGTTTCTCAGCGGAGTTACAGTAAAGCTTACTGTGCCTCATTCACTCATCTTCTGAAAGAATTTGTTTTCTGGAAAGTTTTATTTTGAAAGCTCAGTCAGAACGTGGACCTGTTTCTGCCGGTGAAGGCGTACTCCCCGCTCGTCTGAATCAGCCATACTATCTCACAGAAGTCGACTGGACGTGAGCTGGACCACATAGTCCGTTAGTGTCCACAAACTTCTCAGCCCTTATCTCCAAGGGACGTGTCATCACCAGGTAAAAGAGGCTTTGATTGTATGTTGCACGGGTCGGAGGTACAGCTGGACCTGTTTGGGAAAGGTACCACCCTGTTTGTTTCAAAATAATTAACTTCGGTTAACTTATCTTTCATTCTTCCTCCTCTTATTTCTTATTTTTCTTAAGCCATTAATCTGTCAAGTAAATGTGCCAACAGTAAGTTAAACACTAACTGTCTGTTTGTTTTTTATTTGATTTCTTGTCAAAGTAGTTAGTAAATCAGAACTAATATCGATACATATGTTTAATGTACTTTCATGATTATTTCAATAAAAGGTCTATCTTTTGGTGGATCAACAGAAGTTGAAGTCTCTCGTGAAATTACATTTCTGGCTAATCACTTTAAAGCAATTTAATACCGGAAAAAGGGTGAACTCGCGAATGAATTTGGGTCAGATCAAGTCTGCTCCAACTTCTCTAAAATATAGGTAAGTCAGAATGTGATTGGGCTCGTTAACAGTATTTTCTGTGGTGTATTATACGTTTATTTTGTGAAAGAGTGTCCAGAACTTTGGGTAGAGCTAACGTGAGCATTACAGAGGCTTCGGCTGCAGAAGCGCTGTGATTGGTCCATTGTGTGTCGTGTTCAAAAAAGTTGGTTCTGTAGACTGCTGGTTGTCAGATATCCATTTTTGCACACATTTCTGACAGTTTATCTGTGTTGTTCATTTCTATGCACGTGATATTGTCGAAGACTGGCTTAACCGCGGTGTTTTGCGATATTTATAAGTGTTTTAGGACGTTGAAAAGTCCGTTCAACGCTAAAGTTCGACCGACCTCGAGGTCAGTGAACGCAACGCTCGAACGGCACGTCACACGTGAGTGACGTACAGAGACGAAGGTTTAGAAGACTCCATTACCCATGCACACTTGGGTTTAGAACTACATGTTCTGTCTTCACTGTGATTGGTCGATTACGCTGTAAGTGGTGACGCTCCTCGTCAGCTTTCGCTTCAGTAAACCAGCCCTTACAAGTTTCGTGCTTGTTTGTCCATTACTATCTTTAAAAAGCCTGTTTCAGCGCAGTGTTTTTGAGATTTTAATGGGTGGATTGAGTCAGTTGATCTGAGACTACCGATCGCCATGTGACCAAGTCACGTGACACCGGCAGCTGCAACTGGTTTATGGGGACCGACCGTTTTCTTTTAAACAAAGTTTAAGGTTTCACAGTCCAACCGATGTTACTCACATCGACTCGTCTATTATAATGACTGGGGTTCTAGAGTTTTGTCACGTAAAGGCTTTAGATCTTTCTGATTGATGCTTTTGATCCGTTTGTGGACGTCTGTGGTCGCTAACGCCAAAATGACACCACACGCGTCACGGCTCCGCCCCGCTCCGGTCCGACCTCCGCAGCAAATACGCACCCATTATAATCAATGACAGAATTTACACTGGCTCCGCACGGCGGCAGCGAGCTGCGGAGAGCGGACGGCAGTCCGTCAAAATTAGAAATTTTTCTATTTCTGCCGGACGCCGGAGCTGTGCGGAGGCACCAACAGGAAAAGGAACGAGCACAACTTCCGTATTTACAAAATAAAATCACCACGGGCGGACTAATCCTAGCTCTATACGGATTTATTTGTACAAAAATGCTGTCAAACTATCATTTATGACTACGCCTACAAACGCAATACAATAAATAAATAAATAAATAAAGTATTTTATTCTGAAATGTAATACCTCACTTCCTGTTGCTCAAACCATGTCCTGTTGCTCATTTACGAGAGAAGATCAAGGCAGCAGTCTCTACTGTTGTTCTCCTTCTTCCACCGAATGAATTGTTTTCCCTTACCAAAAAGAAGTATACTTTAAGTATATGTTGTTAAGTATACTTAAGTATATAAAGTATATGTCTCTAAGTGTACTTTTAAGTATACTCGCAGTTTACTTACAATATACTTTTTTGGGACTAAATTGGCCCATTTTAGTATACTTAAAGTATACTAGGAGTACACTTTTTATTAGACTTCCAATGTACTTATAGTGTACTTCAAGTTCATATTTTAGTTTATTGAAGTATACTTAAAGTATACTAGTAGTACACTTTTTATTAGACTTCCAATGTACTTATAGTGTACTTCAAGTTCATATTTTAGTTTATTGAAGTATACTTAAAGTATACTAGTAGTACACTTTTTATTAGACTTCCAATGTACTTATAGTGTACTTCAAGTTCATATTTTAGTTTATTGAAGTATACTTAAAGTATACTAGTAGTACACTTTTAATTAGACTTCCAGTGTACTTCAAGTTCATATTTTAGTTTATTGAAGTATACTTAAAGTATAACACTAGTATACTTTTCTTTATACTCCAAATGCACTTGTTATATACTTCTAGTTCATACTTTAGTTTATTACAGTATACTTAAAGTATACCACTAGTACACTTTTTCATATACTTCCAATGCACTTGTTATTTACTTCTAGTTTACAGTTTATTTTATCATTTAAGTTAAAATTTTTGAATTTCTAAAACTAATACCATGTTGTCATTGTAATTGTTA
>JBBPBX010050770.1:6093-24843 GCA_038048925.1 Garcialebias charrua
ATATATATATATATATATATACTGTACAGTATACTGTATATGTTTTAATTTGATAGATTAAATTCCTAAAGAACTCAGGGCTTCTGTTTAGCGCTTGTCAAATAAAAGAAGAAATGCAGTTTGTGTTCCACACAGAGCAAAAACTTTAGCACTGAAATAAACGTGAGAACTGCCTTTAAAAATAAATATGTTTTGACGTATGTTTGCTGGACTTCCCTGACTGGAAACTCCATTTTTCTTCTTATCGTGTTCTATAGGACAGCAAAGATCTAGATCAGCAGTCGTGTGACCGCTGGGGTTCCCATGAGTCTTCTTGAGAAAACAGGGCCTCTGAGGGCAACAGTTAAAACAAACAGGAAGGAGTTTCAGCATCGCAGCTCGCCCTGCCTGCTTTGTTTCAGGTTTCTTTTGAGTGTATGGGAAATAAAAACAGGCGGGCTGAAGGAGATGCACAGCCATTCAGTGGCTGCTGACTCAGCTGTTTGAGGAAGCAACTGTCACCTCTCTGTCATGGCCTGCAGCCAATCAAACCAGAGGACCAGGCTGCAGCTGTGTTGTGTGTTTGGACTGAGTGACACACAGCAGAAATTAAGACTTTCCCCCACGTGGTTCTAAGAATGTGATGTAATTAAGCTCAGCAGGAACACTGGGTTTTTTCTCATTACAATCACTGAAACAAACCCTGGATTTTTCTAAGCCACAGCCGAGAAACATTGTAAAACATTGTACATAGGATTTGCATGCAATATCCAGAGACGGTCTTTCTTTGACTTTTTTTTTCATTCAACCTTTATTTAGTCAGGTTAATGTCATTGAGCCTCGAGGACTCATTTACAAGAGAGACCTGTCTACAAACTAAAGAATGATGACAACAGCAACAGTAGATTTTCCTTGAACAATCAACAATAGACAAACATAAGAGAGGAATACAGATTTTTTTTTTTAACAAATTAAAAAGGTAGCAAAACAGACAGATTATAAGGCAAATGTATAAAATCAAAAACAGGAACAAATCTGCATTGGTTTTTGCCAGGAGTCCAACAGATTCTTAAAACCATTTGAGGTCAAGGTTGAGAGCTTCAGATCTTTTTGTAAGATATTCCATGAAGCAGGAGCGGAGTAGGAGAAGGTCCTTTTTCCAAGTTCAGTCCTCACTGACGGAACACTGCAGGTAATCATGTCCTGAGAGCGCACGCTGTAGCTGCACTCACGCAGAGACATGTAGGAGGAGATGTATGAGGGCAGCAGACCAAGAAGTGATTTAAAGATGAAAATGTACCAGTGGAAGAGTCTGCGTGAAGTTAATGATGTCCAGTTAACCAGTGAATACAGGGTGCAGTGGTGGGTACGATAATCACAACCAGTTATGAATCTTAGTGCACCATGATAGACAACATCCAACATCTGCAGGATGCACCATGATAGACAACATCCAACATCTGCAGGATGCACCATGATAGACAACATCCAACATCTGCAGGATGCACCATGATAGACAACATCCAACATCTGCAGGATGCACCATGATAGACAACATCCAACATCTGCAGGATGCACCATGATAGACAACATCCAACATCTGCAGGTGATTGTAGGAGCGTTCATGTAAATCATCAAAAACTATTTTTAAAATTGTGCCAAGCTGGTGTACCCAAATATATAGTATGTCCTCCACCATATATGATGATGATGAATTCAATTTATAACGCACTTTTCATTAGTGAAAATCTCAAAGTGCTACACACATTCATACACCGGTAGCGGTAGACTACCATGCAAGGCGCTTTCCAGTCCTACCGGGAGCAACTCGGGGTTAAGTGTCTTGCCCAAGGACACGACGACACATGGTGTGTGGAACCGGGATTCGAACCGCCAACCTTCCGATCGGGGGACAACTGCCATTACCACTACGCCACGGCCACCCCGTGTCCTGTT
The DNA here is from genome assembly GCA_038048925.1 of Garcialebias charrua. Lineage (NCBI taxonomy): Eukaryota > Metazoa > Chordata > Actinopteri > Cyprinodontiformes > Rivulidae > Garcialebias > Garcialebias charrua. Next base: position 8,029 of record JBBPBX010050770.1, read on the forward strand.
GGTATGCTAACCAAAATATGCAGGTCAAATGGAATAATTGTGTCTGCATCCTTCCGTGTCAGCAATGGAGTCAGACAAGGTAGCATTTTAATAATAATAATGAATTTAATTTGTAACACACTTTTCATTAACAAAAATCTCAAAGTGCTACAAGGTGCAACTAAAATCAATGATCAAATAAAAGCAAGTGATCAAATCAAAATCAATGATAAAATAACAAAAATCAATGATATTATCAACTAAAATCAGAGATAAAATCTTTTAAAAAGAAAAGTCTTTAAGCCTTTTTAAAGTCAACCAGTGACTGTGGAGCTCTCAGGTAGCCTGGTTAAAACCAGACCCTTGTCCTCCACTTTGCTTCGGACTAGGGTCTGGCATTCCTCCCATAGAAAACGATTTCTCCTGGAGGCGTTGGCCTCTGCTGATGAACAAGACCATTGGATCTTAGAAAAATTTGAACAGGGAAAAGCATTCTGCTCCCTCCCCTCAGAGCCATACATGGCTGCTCCCCCGTGTAACAATATAGGAGTTATTAGTCAGTTTACTGACTTACCTATAGTTTAGACGTGCAAGTCTGAGCAGACTTTATCTGCACAAACTTGCCACCAAGTTCACGGAGTCTCAACTTTTTCAGAATAAATCAACAAATCTAACGATGTGATTAGCCAGAAATGTAATTTCACGCTTAGACTTCAATTTATGTTGGTCTACCAAAAGAATAGACCTTTTATTGAAACTATCACAAGAATTACATTAAAACATTTGTATCGATATTAGCTCTGATTTAATAACTACGTTGACAAGAATTCAAATTAAAACAAACAGACAGTTGGACCTTTCTGTTGGCACATTACTTAAAGTTTACCATGATGAAAATAAACATAAGGAGGAGTTTAAGGAGGAAAGATAAAAGATTGAAATGAAATGGTTGAATCTTATCTTGAGATGTTTAACCAGTATGACACCCTCTGCTCGGTTTCGGCTGGACGTCCGTCCCGTGATGAAACACTTTTACCTTCGTGAAGATGATCCTGTCTCGACTCCGGTAAATTAGTCAAGCCAAACGTGCATTCTGCTGCGTTTTACAGGCGACCACTTTCATCATGCCACGGTCTCGACCGTCTGCGTCGGCCTCCCAGAGTGATGCCTGGTGCTGGTTTTGTTCAAGATAACTTCAGAAAGAGTGTCACCATTTGGAGCTGTGACACTCGAAGGGGTTCACAGCTGACGTGCTGTTTGAACCTTTGCTGGAGACGTGGGTCGAGTTGGCACAATGACCGGGCGTCTCCAGCTTTCCCAAAGGAGAGCAACCAGTTGGCAGTTAGTTGTCTTCCAAAAACTAAAGGCAAATGCAGGAAGTGCCCATTTATAGGGAGGCGGGATCTGAACCACCTCCTGAATAACTATTGGCTGGTTATAACAAAATAAAAGATGGAAGTTTAATTCCATAGGTAGAAAGTCTCTTGACGGACAACAGGAAAACTGTTTACATAAACAGCCAGGTGGCCTGCTTGCAAGCACAGAAAATGTTATGGCTAACTTCATAGACAAAACAGAGAAGGAAGCTGAACAGCTAACAGTTTACCCTGAACTGTGTCTTAGAATCAAAGCCTGCTTGCTTTTGCAGGAATAAACCAGCCGAAGGGTCAAAGTCATGCAAGTAACAGATCATCATTAAAAATGACAAAAATATACTGTAGATCAATTCTGAATTAACACACATTAAAGAGAAAGTTCAATCTGATTAATTAGTGTCCATTAATTCATAATAATTGTAAAAATATATAAGTGTCCATCTGTCTCCTTGAGGGCTTCAAGAAGGTGTAACCCTTAGAGTTTCAGAGAGATGTGGAGAGGTGTACTTGAAGGTCAAGACAAAGGCCTATATCACTACAGTCCCCCTTTTTGGAAGTCATCGCCTGTCCTTGGGGATGAGTTCCAACACGAAAGGATAGCACCGAATGTCTCTGACCTCTATGTAATCCAACAAGTGGAAAAAGAAAAATCAAAAAGTTCAAAATTATACTCCCATAATGTTTTTGGAAATTCCATACTGTTCGTAGGTAATCCCATTGCGGCAAGCTTTTAATCCTTTGGAAAACAAAGTCTTATAATCCACAACGGTAAATCCACAACGATGGGGTTATTGATTTCATCAGCAAGAATGGTTTTTAATCAGCATGTAGAGGGGATCCCTCGATTGAAGCAGAGGAGGCGGGCCTTGGATGAAGGTTGAAGACCAACGTTGGATCAGCAGGTCCCCACATCGAAGGTTGCAGGCTGGATGGCTTCCAGTCGGTGCCACCCTGGTTCAATGTGTCATGCAATTATGTGGTTTTAGGTGGGCTTATGATTGGGATTCTACATTAAGCCTTACCTATATGCACCTGGTATGTAAGCTATCATGGATTAGATCAGCTAAAATTACCAATTAAGGGGTGGATCAATGCTGTAAAAATCAGATATAGGGATCTATACCTATAGAAATGGGGAGGGCTTCTGTAACGAAGGCCTCTTCTTTCAAACTATTCCTCCATTCATTATTTAGTTTAGGTTAAACTAAAATAAAAATGAAACTAGTTTGGTCTAAATGTCTGTTGTCTTTTAGACGAACGACGCAAGATTTGGTAATCCCTAAAAATTTTGAAGTCTATGGCGAGACTCATCAAAATGAATAGATCTAGAATAGAAACGATCGAATCGGTTCTACCTAAATGATTGGGAGATCAGTGTAGATTATAGTACCTTAAGTAGTATTAATCTACTATGACTCATCAAAGATTGAGATCTTTAACAAAATGAACAGCATGTTGGCATAGTTAAAATCCATTTAAGTCTTCAACTTATCAACAATCAAAACCTCTTTTGGCTGGGAGTGTTCAGAAAACAATAACAACTTCAATAACAACAAAAGTAGCAATTAAGCAACTAAAAACAACGTTTCACTACGTCAAACTCACTCTGGTCGTCAGATTCCAATGTGTCACACACCAGAAATACAGTCTAAACTGATTAGTTTATTTACTAACCTGTGTTTGGACGACCTTATTTTCCCATGAAGTCTGTGAGTTTGTCAGATCTTCGTCATTTGCGGAGTCACTGAGCGCCTGAAAAGGTTTGATTTGATTTCGATGTACCCATTTAACAATTGGCCGTTTGCGACCTTTGCTGATTTTGATTCCGTAGACAACTGATGACACTTTGTCTGTTATCAAATGAGGTCCCGTCCACCTGGGCATTAGTTTGCGGGCGAGAGTACCGGTCCCGGACCCTCCTTTCCCGGCTGTGGGGGCGAAAGTATAGTACAAGACTCTGTCTCCCACTTGGAGTTCATCATGGGAAGCCTTCTGGTCATAGTACGCTTTGCGTCCCTCAGCAGACCTTTCCAGGTTTTGCTGGGCAAAAGCAAAAGTGTCTCGGAGGTGTACATTCAAGTCTTTCATGTATTGTTGAGTGGTGTAGGCTGTTGCCATGGTGGCGTCACCTGGTTGGTACAACAGGTGTAGAGGGAGAGTCATTTGTCGACCGGTCATCATCTCGAAGGGAGAGACGCCGGTTGATGTGTGTGGAGTGGCCCTAATGGCCATCAGGACTAAAGGGAGTTTCACGTCCCAGTCCTTGTGGTTTGCGGCTACGTATTTCTTCAAAATACTCACCACCGTTCTGTTTGCTCTCTCTACTTGTCCTGAAGATTGTGGGTGGTAGCCAATATGGAAATCAGCTTTGACGCCAAGCGTCTTCCACAGTTCTTTCATCACTTCACCTGTGAAGTGTGTACCTTGGTCTGAGTTCACCCTAAGGGGAAGTCCAAACCTGGAGAATACATGATTCACTAGCAAAATAGCAGTAGTTTGTGCTGTGTCATTAGGAGCTGGTAGGCATTCTACCCATTTGGTAAATGCACAGGTTACCGTGAGGAAATATTTATTTCCTCTAGAGCTCTTAGTGAGTGGCCCCACCCAGTCAAACTGGATGTCAGACCATGGAAATGAAATGCCTCTGCTTTGCAGTGGTGCTCTGTGGAGTGGTCTGGTAGGCTGAAACTGGGCGCAAATCAAGCACCCGTCAATGTAGTCCTTGACATCCTTTTTCATACCAGGCCAATAGGCAATTTGTTTCAATGCCGTCAGCGTGGCTTTCTCTCCTTTGTGTCCTGCGGACGGGAGATCATGGGCATGAACTAACATCACCCCCCTGTGGCCATGGGGAACCAATAAATGTAACAATATAGGAGTTATTAGTCAGTTTACTGACTTACCTATAGTTTAGACGTGCAAGTCTGAGCAGACTTTATCTGCACAAACTTGCCACCAAGTTCACGGAGTCTCAACTTTTTCAGAATAAATCAACAAATCTAACGATGTGATTAGCCAGAAATGTAATTTCACGCTTAGACTTCAATTTATGTTGGTCTACCAAAAGAATAGACCTTTTATTGAAACTATCACAAGAATTACATTAAAACATTTGTATCGATATTAGCTCTGATTTAATAACTACGTTGACAAGAATTCAAATTAAAACAAACAGACAGTTGGACCTTTCTGTTGGCACATTACTTAAAGTTTACCATGATGAAAATAAACATAAGGAGGAGTTTAAGGAGGAAAGATAAAAGATTGAAATGAAATGGTTGAATCTTATCTTGAGATGTTTAACCAGTATGACACCCTCTGCTCGGTTTCGGCTGGACGTCCGTCCCGTGATGAAACACTTTTACCTTCGTGAAGATGATCCTGTCTCGACTCCGGTAAATTAGTCAAGCCAAACGTGCATTCTGCTGCGTTTTACAGGCGACCACTTTCATCATGCCACGGTCTCGACCGTCTGCGTCGGCCTCCCAGAGTGATGCCTGGTGCTGGTTTTGTTCAAGATAACTTCAGAAAGAGTGTCACCATTTGGAGCTGTGACACTCGAAGGGGTTCACAGCTGACGTGCTGTTTGAACCTTTGCTGGAGACGTGGGTCGAGTTGGCACAATGACCGGGCGTCTCCAGCTTTCCCAAAGGAGAGCAACCAGTTGGCAGTTAGTTGTCTTCCAAAAACTAAAGGCAAATGCAGGAAGTGCCCATTTATAGGGAGGCGGGATCTGAACCACCTCCTGAATAACTATTGGCTGGTTATAACAAAATAAAAGATGGAAGTTTAATTCCATAGGTAGAAAGTCTCTTGACGGACAACAGGAAAACTGTTTACATAAACAGCCAGGTGGCCTGCTTGCAAGCACAGAAAATGTTATGGCTAACTTCATAGACAAAACAGAGAAGGAAGCTGAACAGCTAACAGTTTACCCTGAACTGTGTCTTAGAATCAAAGCCTGCTTGCTTTTGCAGGAATAAACCAGCCGAAGGGTCAAAGTCATGCAAGTAACAGATCATCATTAAAAATGACAAAAATATACTGTAGATCAATTCTGAATTAACACACATTAAAGAGAAAGTTCAATCTGATTAATTAGTGTCCATTAATTCATAATAATTGTAAAAATATATAAGTGTCCATCTGTCTCCTTGAGGGCTTCAAGAAGGTGTAACCCTTAGAGTTTCAGAGAGATGTGGAGAGGTGTACTTGAAGGTCAAGACAAAGGCCTATATCACTACACCCGTGTCTGCTGAACTTGACTTCAGCTCCGCCTCCTGCAGCTTTTCTCTCGCTGCCTACATATTCTGTGTTTATATGTTAATAAAACGTTTTTAAAAAATAAAATAAAACCATGGATCGCTGGTCCAGCTCACCAGAAGACCAGAAAATCTGCAGGGACTCGGGCAGCAACGTAAAACCCGAGTTTAATTCTCTCGTGACAACCTGAGGCATTTCCTCGTAGCGGAGGAGAGAGGAGGAGGAGGAGGGAGAAGGGAGCGATCACTTGACTTTTGGCCAAAAAAACAAAAGAAAACTCCAGATAAGGGATTAAGAAGGGGAAATTAATACATTTATATCACATATAAAACAGTCCTGCATCGCTTTGCATCGCTTTGAATGAGAACATGCGGCTGCTCGCTGGCTGCGCGCTGTGGGACAGGTGGGGGCGTGGGTTAGGGGGCCAAAAACTCCGCCCCTTCTGTTCTCTGATTGGTCCGGTCAAAAATCTACCGGAGAAATCGTTGTCTATGAGAGAAATCCCAGACTGTGCAGTGAAGGGAAATGAGAATTGAGCGGAGCTGTGCAGGAAGGCGAGGGCCAGGCTAGCTCTCAGTAGTCAGGGAGGGAGTTCCATAGGCGGGGGGCAGCCACACTGAAAGCCCGGTCTCCCATGGTCCTTAATTTGGTTCTCGGAATGTGAAGGAGATTGCTGTTCTGTGATCGTAGAAACCGGGTGGATGAATATGGTGCAAGAATGTCCTTTAGATAATCAGGTGAAGTTCCGTGTAAGCATTGATGTGTAATGAGAGCAGTTTTGTACTGAATTCTGTAGGTGACAGGAAGCCAATGGAGGTTATGGAGAATGAGCGTAATATGATGTTGATGTTGGTATAGAGGCAAAAGTGGCATATGCAGTAAGGCACATTGGGCATTTTTAAATAAGGCTGGTATTCTCTGACCAGCCTTATTTAAGGATGCCAAATGTGCCTCACTGCATATGCCACTTTGCCTCTATACCAACATCAACTACCTCATACATATACTGTGTACATTAACTCATATGCTGCTTTGCCACTCTTTGCAAATGTCAATGCTAGAACCTTCAGTTTATTTTATAGATATACTTTTTATACTTTTTTATACTACTATGCAAAAACTCAGGACAGTATTACACTTTTATTATTTCATTTTATGCTTATGTTCATTAAATGTTTAGTGTTTTAGTGTTGGTGTAAATTTTCATACTTTTATACTACTATGCAAAAACTCAGGACAGTGTTACACTTTTACTATTTTATGCTTATGTTTATTAAATGTTTCAGTGTTTTAGTGTTTAAATGGTTACTGTTGCACCGAGGGACTGAGAGAAACGCAATTTCAATCCTGTGTATGTCCTGTACATATTGCAGTTCTGACAATAAAGTTGACTTTGACGTTGACTTGATATGTTCAAATTTACGAGCTCTCAACAAAATCCTTGCTGCACTGTTTTGAATGTATTGAAGTTTCTGAAGGTTTTTGCCAGGGATACCAATAAACAGGGAGTTGCAGTAGTCGAGCCTGGAGGAGACAAAGGCATGGACGAGTTTCTCAGCATCAGGAAAAGTCAGAGATGGGCGAAGTCTGGAGATGTTTCGAAGATGGAAGAAGCAGGTTTTAAACAGATGCTTAATGTGATTTTCAAATGTAAGATGAGAGTCCATTTTTATTCCAAGATTTGTAACAGAGGTGGAGAGGGGGATGTCTTGTCCAGAAAAGGAAATTGTTGTTATAGTTGATGTTTGTACCTGGTGAGGGGTGCCAATCAGTATGGCCTCAGTCTTGGAGCAGTTTAATTGAAGAAAGTTCTGATTCATCCATGCCCTTATTTCCTCCAGGCAGGTAGAGAGGGCAGTGAGTGAAGATGGAGATGACAATGGGGATGATGATGATGCTCCAGTCCTGATGTAAAGCTGTGTATCGTCGGCATAACAGTGAAAAGAAATGTTGAACTGATTAATAATTTGACCTAAAGGCAGAATGTAAAGGGAAAATAGCAGGGGCCCCAGAACTGACCCTTGAGGGACACCACAGTCTGGGAAGTGGCATTGCCAAGACTAACACATCCCAGCCTAGTGGAGAGGAAAGATTTAAACCAGTCCAGGACAGTGTCACAGAGACTGACCTCCACATGCCCTATACTGTTTAATTTTTATATGAATGACCTCTCTAAGCAGCTAAACATCAAAGTCAAAGTCAAAGTCAACTTTATTGTCAGAACTGCAATATGTGCAGGACATACACAGGACCGAAATTGCGTTTCTCTCAGTCCCTCGGTGCAACAGTAACCATCTAAACACTAAATACTAAAAACATTTAATAAACATAAGCATAAAATAGTAAAAAAATGTAACACTGTCCTGAGTTTTTTCATAATAGTATAAAAGTATGAAAATTTACACCAACACTGAAACACCAAACACCCCTAAAACATGTGTAGAACTGGCTGCATGGTTGGAGATACAATTATCAATCATCTTCATCATCATCATCATCATCATCATCATGATCATCATCATCATCATGATCATCATGATCATCATCATCATCATCATCATCAACTTTATTTATAAAGCGCTTTAACACAGCCACAGCTGAAACAAAGCGCATCTTATGTATGCTGATGACTTAGTGGTTTTTAGTCCAAGTTCAGCTGGTCTTCAGAAGCTGCTTTATGTCTGTTCAGCATATGGTGAGATGATGATGATTATCCGATCAGTCGCATCCGACTTTCTGTCATTTTATGAATCTTCATACTCCACGCCTTCCTGTCTTTCACCAATTCTTTCAATTCCACAATTGGCATATTCATTGTTGTCATGATAGTGTCGAGCCATCTTGTTCTTTGGCGGCCTTGTCTTCTTTTCCCACTGACTTTTCCCAGCATCACTGACGTTTCTAAAGAATCAGCGCGCATCACGTGGCCAAAATATGAGAGCTGCTGTTTGGTGATTTTGCCCAATAATGACATTTTCGGTTTGACGCGGTCCAAAACTGCCTTGTTCTTCATCATGGCAGTCCAAGGTATTCTTAGCATTCTCCTCCAACACCAAAGTTCGAATGCTTCGACTTTTCTTTTCTCTTCTTTTCTAAGCGTCCAACTTTCGCAACCATACATCATTATAGGGAAGACAATTGCGTTGACCAATCTGACTTTTGTTGCAATGCTAATATCCTTGCTCTTCCAGATCTTTTCCATTCCCTGCATTGCAGTCCTGCTGAGTGTGATTCGCCTCTTGATCTCGGGCGCCGATGCCCCACTGCGGTCGATTTTAGCTCCAAGGAAAATGAAATCTTGGACAGACTCAATTACCGTGTTGTTGATTTGCATGTTCACTGCACCATTGCCTGTGGTCATAACTTTAGTTTTTTGATGTTCAGGTACAGTCCCATTCGTTCGCTTTCCTCTTGCACTCGTCGGACGAGGCAGTCGAGGTCTTTTTCACTCTCTGCGAGCAGGGTTGTATCATCTGCGTATCGAATGTTGTTGATGTTTCTGCCGCCGATTTTGATTCCAGTTTCAGATTTGTCCAAATTGCATCGCCTCATAATCACTTCTGCGTACAGGTTGAATAGAACTGGTGATAGGATGCAGCCTTGTCGAACTCCTTTCTCGACTCTTTATGGTGAGATACACGTTATCAAATTCAATCCATCAAAAAGTCTCATTTTGATTTGTCACACTAAAGAGGACAAAAATATGGTATTTCTACTTTTTAAGCTGTCTGGGACTTTATTGAATGTCGCAAATGAAGTAATATATCTTGGTCATGTGTTGACAGACCGTCTGTCTGATGATGAGGACATTTACCATCAGGTTCGAATGATATGCTCAGGCAAATATCCTTCTCGTAAGTTAGGATTCTATTCTGATGAAGTGAAAATGAACTTGTTTATACATCACTGTATACAGCACATTTGTGGTGCAATTTTAAAAAAGCCAGTCTTCATAGATTGAAGGTGGCTTATAATGACGCAGACTTTTTTAAAATAAGCCCAGATGGACCAGTGCCAGTGAACTATTTGTGTCTGCTCGCGTCAACACTTTGATGGCTGTTTTAAGAAAGTTTATGTATAAATTTATTTGTCGTTTAAATAAGTCTAATAGAATTATTCTACTGTTGACTAACGTTAAATATAGTGCAGTGAAATACTCATCTGTGCTTTGGAGACATTGGTATGATTGCCTCCTGAATGGTTAGGTACCTTTTATATTGTACTTTTTATTTTCATTTTATTTTATCATATTCATTATCTCTTATGTAAATTGGACTCTGAGCCTTGTAATAAAATCTATCTATCTATAGGTCTGCAATTCACGTTTTATTTATTTATTTTTAGTATTTTTCCCCCTCTTTCCAAGAATGTGGTCTTTTCATTTGTCTTAAATTGTAAAAATATTAATAAATGTTAAGAATCATTAGATATTTTTAGCTTTATAATGTCACCCTACTGTTCACAAACGTCTCCTCCAACAAACCTAAAATGGTCCTTGGGCCACCAGTTGATAATCCCAGTTGTAGCAGGTTGTTGCGGCTCTGGACACATTAAGTGAATGAAGTGGTAAAAATGGCTGAAGGTTGCAGAACCCTCTGCATAACCGGTACATTTTTAATAGAACAACACCAGAGGGTGGCGCTATTTATCATCAATAGAGCAATACGTGGATGTTAGTTTTACTTTATAGGTTTTGGTTGAAAAAATAGTAATACTGGATTAATATTATTATTAGATTTATTATGGTAATGCAGAACTTTCAAATTGATTCATGTTTAGTTGGTTTAGTTCTCTCTTTAAAGTTTTTTTCTTCAACAAAGCTGCTGTTTTTGTAGACAGATCTCCACAAACGTATATATGTATATATATATATATATATTGTATATATATATATATATATGCAGGGGGGCCGCCAGGAATATTGGGCCCCATGACAAAAAAATCCAATTGGGCCCCCCTGCACAGCTGCTTTTGCCACATCTCTAGAATTTAACTGACAGTGGTGGGATGTAACTAAGTACAAATACTTTGTTACTGTACTTAAGTATATTTTTCATGTACAGTATTTGTACTTTACTTAAGTAGAATTAAATGTGGGTACTTTTACTTTTACTGCACTACATTTTACATAAAGTATCTGTACTTTCTACTACACTACATTTCTATAATGTGTTGAGTTACAAGTTACATTCACGTTGCAGCTTTTTGATTTGTCGTTAGTTTGAAAGTAACTGATGTTGAGAGAGGAGTTGGTCCATTGAATCACTGCAAAGTGGACAGGTAACATTAGACCTGCCTTCAAGAAGAGCTGGACCAGTGACGTATATTTTAGTATATATGTCATTGAGCTGGGAGCACCCACAGCACCACTAACACACACAAAATGGATTCCACTACAGAGATTCAGCCAGAAGATACACAACACCCATGGCCTTATTGAAAGACTGTTCAGTACAGCAGGACAGATTCTCTCTCCCAAAAGATCCAGACTGGACTCAAAAAACTTTGAAAACCAACTTCTTCTGAACGTGAACAAGAAATTCTTGCTGCAATATTAAAATGTGTCAGTTCATGATGTTAGGAGACAAGAGATGTCTCCAAATGACTCAACACTCAGGTCCAAGTTTTGAAAATGGTGTCAGGAAGTTAAAATATTCTTCACTATTGACCCATTACAAGGTTGACATATTTTAACTAGAGTTGATGACAAACTGCAGAACTGATCAGAACCTGTTCCTTTGTTAGGTCTAATGCTCCTTTTTTTCAGGCAGACAACTTTTACTTGAATGTGTTTAGTGCTGTTAAAATGACACATTGGTTTTGTTTTGTGTTAAATAAAAACTTTCAAAGATATAATCATTCCTCTTTCTTAGTTTGCTTAATGGTATTTAACTCATCCCTGAAATTCTGATGCACAGAATCACAAGTCTAAGTGTGAACTGTGTCACAGGGTAAACACAATAAAAACATGCATTATCTGCAGCATTGTTCATTAAAATGACTCAACACTATTAATGTATTACAGAAAATATACATAGAGTATGTACACTTAATGGTATTGTAGACCACTGCATTAGGTAATACATTCAGCAAGTACTTTTACTTTAATACTTTAAGTATTTTTAAAAGCAAGTACTTATTTACTTTTACTTAAGTAAAAATATTAATATGGTTCTACTTTTACTAGAGTACATTTTTGTCTGTTTATTTGTACTTTTACTTAAGTACAGTGTTTGAGTACTTTCTCCACCTCTGCTAACTGATCCAGCAAAAGTTTTACATAAATAACATTAAAGGCTTGCTTCCTTTGGTCCAATACTGGTACTAGCACAATATTTACTGTTAGTGAATTGTACATGCAACCGTCTGCATAGAGTATGCAATTCACTATTTAAAGCAAGATTAAAAACTACACATAAAAATGCACTAAAAGCCATATATTAATCTCTATTTTTATTGCACAAATTCAAAACAAAATATTCTCTAAACATTCTTGAAAGATAAAAGACACTTAAATATACATTTGTAAATTGTAACTATATAACATTTACAAAAATCTACCTTACATCGTGTATAACTTTACATTCAAATTAGATTAAAATATATTGTCATCATCACCTCAAATTAGTGAAAACAGCAGATCTATGAACAAGGTAGGAACAAACTTCTGGAAACCCAACATTTTCATGCCTCAAATATATCATTTAACAGTATCTGCCTCTTGTTCAGCCTGACACAGAGCCCAGCGCCGAGCCTTCTTGCTTCTGACTGCACCAGCAGCGTCAAATGAGCTAGGAACATACCATTTCATGCAGATACAGGGGGGTGTTGTTAAATATGTTGATGTTTGCTTTTTGGTCTGGGAGAGATAATATTTAAGTTTTACTGTTAAAACAAGTAAAAACAAAGCTACTACCATTAATGTATTATTATCAGGGGCCCACCACACCATGAAAAAAAATAATTAAAAAAAAGCCCAATCTCGGGCCCCTTTCAGTCAAGGGCCCCTGGAATTGTACCAACTTTTACCCCCCATACGGCGCCCCTGTATATATGTATATATATATATGTATATATATATATATATATATATATATATATATATATATATATATATATATATATATATATATATATATATATATATATATATATATATATAATATATATATATATATATATATATATATATATATATATATATATATATATATATATATATATATATATATATATATATATATATATATATATATATATATATATATATATATATATATATATATATATATATATATATATATATATATATATATATATATATATATATATATATATATATATATATATATATATATATATATATATATATATATATATATATATATATATATATATATATATATATATATATATATATATATATATATATATATATATATATATATATATATATATATATATATATATATATATATATATATATATATATATATATTATATATATATATATATATATATATATATATATATATATATATATATATATATATATATATATATATATATATATATATATATATATATATATATATATATATATATATATATATATATATATATATATATATATATATATATATATATATATATATATATATATATATATATATATATANTATATATATATATACTGTACAGTATGTATATATGGTTTGTGTTGGCAGTCTATAAAGATGACAACATATTTATGATGCGGGGGGTCGTGGGGTTAATAAATGACAGGAGGAGATCCGTCCCCGCAGGAACCGTCAGACTAGCAGCACCGCCGGAAGTGGGCGGGGCTTTGTGTCAGAGACAGAGCGAGGCTCAGAGCGCGTGAACTGTGGGGAGCAGCTGACGCACGGAGCTTCTCGCGTCGTGGTGGAAGACTCGGCTTGGTTTTATGAAAAAAGGAGAACAACTTTAGTCGCTCCGCAGAGGTGAGTGACGCCGAGAGCGTTGGGAGCTCGTCCTCGCGCCTGTCTGTCTCGCGCCACTCTTCTTCTCCTTCTCCTTCTTCTTCTTCGTTGCGAAATAATGTTCTGACAGCGCGTGTCAACAGAGCGCGGTTCGGTGGTTCGTGTTTGTTTACGTCCTGTTCTCCTCCTGTCCTCCTCCTGCTGAATCAACAGGAGGTTCTCCTGACTGCTCCGACACTGGCACGGGCTTCTCACGCACCAATGTGCTGCTGGTACGCGAGCTAAATTAAATATAAATACATATAAATACATATAAATATGTCTACTGTGTCTGTGTGTATGTTGAAACGAAAGGCTTCAGTCAAAAGTGCTTTAAAGGAACTTTTGACTAAGATCATGCCTCTGGCTTTAAAATTGGTTTTAAAATTCAAAAAGAAGAAAATTGTCAAACAAATTAATTAAAAAAGTAACTCACACATTTAGTAACTTTATTGTGGCATAAATGGTCCTTCAATTAAAATAATAATAAGGGAAATTAGCGACTTGTTGCCAACATGTGCTTTTGTTTACACACAGAAGAGTTGTATGCACAAGCATGGCCGATAATTTAAAAAATATATATAATATCGCTGATTTTTAAAGGAAATCGTCCATCCGATTAATCGCCCCCCCCCCCCCAAGATTCATGCACAACAGTTTAAACTGCAAGACCAGCAGCAACACAGCAATGTTTATATGTCAACAACTGGCTGCCTTTTCTATGTGCCCTGTCTCTTTTAGGCTAAGTAAAAAAAAAAAAATCGAACAGCTAAATAAGATTGAATGTTTTTTTTTTACATAATGCAATCTGCACAGTAAATTTAAAAGGCTGGAAACATCAAAAGCTTATAATGTGAATGTGACGTTCTGCAGTTCATTTGAGCAATGGTGAACAATCGTATGTTGCAACGCCTGTTCCATGAGTGTTTGTTCCATGTGTGTTTGTTCCATGTGTGTTTGTTCCATATGTGTTTGTTCCATACCATACCATTTTATTTATAAAGCACTTCAAACAGGAACAAGTCCAAACCAAAGTGCTGAACGAACAAACAAACAACAGGCAACACACACAATGAAGTACAACACGAAAGACATAAAAAACATTCCAGATCATAAATAAAACGATCAAATACAAATCAGCTGGTGTTGAAAGCAACAGAATAGTAGTGAGTTTTTAACCAGGATTTGAAAACTGAGAGGGAGGGGGCCTGTTTGATGAGCAGCGGTAACTCGTTCCAGAGTCTTGGTCCTGCTACAGAGAACGCCTGTCACCTCTGCGCTTAAGGCGAGTTTCTGGAACTCTTAAAAGTACCCGGTCCTCTGACCTCAAAGCACGTGGAGGGACATATGGGTGTATCAGATCCGAGAGATAGGCGGGGGCGAGACTGTTCAGCGATTTGTAGACATACAGGAGAATTTTGAACTGGATTTGAAGATGAACCAGTGCAGGGAGGCCAAGACTGGTGTAATGTGCTCTCTTTTGCGTGTGCTGGTTAAAAATTGGGCTGCTGCGTTCTGAACCAGTTGTAATCGTGCAATGGTGGCCTGATTGGCGCCAAGCAGAAGTGAATTGCAGTAATCAAGCCTAGATGTAATAAATGTGTGTATTACTGTCTCCAGGTTATTTTTTGATAATATGGGCTTCAACTTAGACAGTCGCCTCAGCTGGAAAAAACTGGATTTAACGATCATGTTTACATGACTGTTGAGTTTCATGTAAGGATCCATTATCACTCCCAGATTTGTGACTTTTTGTTTTTCAGACAGGGGTAGAGCAGAAAGGTTGATGCAGTGGTTCGAGGTTGTGTCATTGGGAAGGAACAATATGGCTTCAGACTTCTTATCATTGAAGCTTAAGAAATTTAAAGCCATCCAGTCCCTGATGTCAGCCAGGCAGTCGAGCAGAGGTTGAATAGAGCCTGTACCATTTTGTCTTAGGGGGAAGTAAATTTGACAGTCATCAGCGTAGAAGTGGAAGGGTATGTTGTGTTTCCGGAAAATAGCACCGAGTGGCAGCAGGTATAAGGAGAATAAGAGAGGACCCAGGATGGACCCCTGCGGAACCCCCCATTTAAGAGCTGCCACTGCAGAACTAAAATCATTGATGGAAACACAAAAAGACCTGTCAGAGAGGTAGGATCTGAACCAATTGAGGGCTGACCCTGTGATGCCCACCCACTGCTCCAACCTAGCAATGAGGATCTCATGGTCGATGGTGTCGAAAACGGATGTGAGGTCCAATAGGACAAGCAGCACAGAATCACCAGTGTCAGTGGATAAGAAGATGTCATTAAAAACCTTCAGTAGGGCAGTTTCAGTGCTGTGGAGTTCCATGTGTGTTTGTTCCATGTGTGTTTGTTCCATTTGTGTTTGTTTCATGTGTGTTTGTTCCATGTGTGTTTGTTCCATGTGTGTTTGTTCCATGTGTGTTTGTTCCATGTGTGTTTGTTCCATGTGTGTTTGTTCCATGTGTGTTTGTTCCATGTGTGTTTGTTCCATGTGTGTTTGTTCCATGTGTGTTTGTTCCATGTGTGTTTGTTCCATGTGTGTTTGTTCCATGTGTGTTTGTTCCATGTGTGTTTGTTCCATGTGTGCTTGTTCCATGTGTGCTTGTTCCATGTGTGCTTGTTCCATGTGTGTTTGTTCAGGGGCGTAGGCAAGGGGGGTTTGGACGAACCGCCCACTTTGCCTTTAAAGGAGAAGTTGACCAGGATAAAACAACACGCCTCAATAGCTCTGTGGAAACAGCGTTGGGTTGCCATTCCAAACCTTATGGGTTCAATTCCCACATGATACAATGTTTTAAAAAAAAAATTCATTCCAGATTAAAAAAACACAAGAAAACTATTTACAAAACAACAAGAAACAAAACAATACATGAAATGAAAGGAAGCAGAAGAAGAAAATAATCTTATTATAGTTATAATAATAATAATAATAATAATAATAATAATAATAATAATAATAATGAATTCAATTTATAACGCACTTTTCATTAGTGAAAATCTCAAAGTGCTACACACATTCATACACCGGTAGCGGCAGACTACCATGCAAGGCGCTTTCCAGTCCTACCGGGAGCAACTCGGGGTTAAGTGTCTTGCCCAAGGACACAACGACACATGGTGTGGGGAACCGGGATTCGAACCGCCAACCTTCCGATCGGGGGACGACTGCCATTACCACTACACCACGGC